>CAJVPN010000743.1:0-21953 GCA_910592215.1 Entrophospora candida
GCCTGATGATTATGTGCAAATGATGCAGAGGTGTTGGGATGTGGACCCATCAAAAAGACCAACTAGTAGAGAGCTTTATGATTTCACTGATAATAAATTTGATGAAATTGTTAAGAATAATAATGGCAATCATACTACTACTGGTGGTAGAGGTGCTTCGCAACAAGTACACAAATCACACCCAGGTGCATATCACGTGAGTAGAATATTAGATGAAGAGATTGCTAAATCTAAAAGCTTAAAAATTTATACAAGTAATGATAGTTCGTTAAATAATCTTGATTTTGACTCTTTTCTTTTAAATGATGATTTTAACAAAGGTGAATAAAAATTCATTATTATAATTAATTGGAAATTACTTCTTATTAATTATTATTAACGATATTAATTAATCAATCAATAAACATTAGATTCTATTAGTAATAGTAAAGAAAGAATTGATGAATGATTCCATTATAAATTTATTCATTATAATTATTTATCTTTTATTTTATCTTTATTTTGTTTCTTAAAGCTAAATTATAATAATGTTTGAAATAATAAACTTTTTACAGTTTTTTGATTCTTGTTAAATGGTGATATTGAGAAGCGACTCACAATAATTCGGTGCTTGTTAATTAATTAAGTTACAAATTTACTGTCTCTTTCTTGTGTCTAGACAGATTTGTAAGTACACTTAATAGTACCAGATAACTTAAATAAAGATAGCCCCTTACAGAGCTCTTGAGCTTCCTTTTATCACTTTTTAATAGATTTATCTCAGCGTTTACATTTGCAAACTCGCCTTGATTTATTTTCAAAATAATTTAAGTAGCTTGTTTTAGCAGCCTTAAGCTTACGATTACAATAATACTACCAGTATTTCCAATTAACCTTTGGACGATACTTCATTAGTACTTACTAGTTAACCACGATAGTCCTTATCCTTCCTTGCTTACTAAAGCAAATAAAACGTGACTTTTTACCACAATTGTTACCTTTTACCAAGGTACTAACCAACTACATTAAAGAAAATAAAAGACAATGTTTTATTATTAATTTTATTTAATAAAAATAATTACCATTCAAGTAATGAAATTTCGTTAACCATAGTAACTTGAAAATTTCCATAATGATTTACACAGTAATAGTAATTTTGACAATAATTATAAAAAGCTTTTGCGTAAAGTTTTCATTCGATAATAGTCTTTAAAGTATAATTATTTTAAAATTAGTTGAAATGATTTACCTCAATCATGTACGCTATTAATATCAATATTAATGTAGGGAATGTTCGAGTGTGGTAGTAAATGAGTATGTGGGAACTGAATTAATATTCAGCAAAAAAAAAAATTTAGTTCCTTGGGAACAGCTGATGAAACAATGGAGATCGAAGACCTTGAAATATCTATTTATATGAACTTTTATATTTTATAGACCTTTAAAGCAATTTTACTTACATCAAGGGTTTTTACTTGCGTCAAGGTTTTTACTTGCAACGAATTTGACGTAATAGTTTTCAACCTTGGTAACATTTCGTCAAACAACATTAGTATTTACCTAATCTACGCTCTTGGGATATTGAATAATTAAGAAGCTATTATGAAACTCGGGTAAAGCTGTTAAGAAATTTTGAACTTTTTTTGTGACATAATGTTCATTTTGACTGGTTTTGTTGCAGTATGCTCCACATAGCGATAAATCAACGTAATTACCAAATTTTCATTTTAAAATTTTCTTGCAATTTATCTATAATCAATTGTGCGCACATACGATCTTTAATACTTTCCGTAACCTTCTCCATATAATTATCATATTCATGGGAGCTAAGTCAAGATAACTAAATGAATATTTAGAATTTTCAACCCCACAAAGCATAAGGTCAAAAGAAACTTTAGCAATACTATTTTCATCCTAATGACCTGATACATTGTAATGTTTTTTTAAAAAATTTGTACATTAGTTGGAATGTCTGAACAAGATATTCTTTATAAGTTTATTTTTTTAATTAGAAATTTTCAGGATTCGTTACAATTACATTTATAAAATGAAAATGTGTTTTCCATAATAAAGTCCAAGGCTTCAGTAACCTATATATAGCTTTTGACCAACCATTTTTAAGTAAGATTACATAAATCTCATAAACACATGATCAATGTGTTTGATTCAATACTTAATCCAGAAGAAATGAGGCTTTTTAGACAAACTAGAAAAAGGATGCTTCGATGGAAACTAATAAAGGCACAAACCAAATTGCCATTGCCTATTTATTAACAGAGTATTTGACCGTTATAAAGTCAATGATTATATTTCCCTGCAAAAAATTTACATTGTTACGTCTAAAATTCATTTGAAGCCAAAAAATTAGCAATCCAATGTCCATGTGCCACTTCTACAACTTTGTAATAATTAATTAATTAAAAGGAGAAAATTTTATTTAAACTCACCCAACATCCAGCATACTAAATTGATCTTATTACCATTTCGATTAATAGGAAAAAAACATCTTCATGTAGCGGTAGCATGTCGATATTTAAAATACTTGTGCTATTGTGGCTTTTAAAGGACGATACCAATTTACATATAATATAAATTAAAAGGAAAAATCTGTCGTCTCAACTAACTTTTAACTCTTTAATATTAATAATTATTATTGTTTAGGATACCTTTATTTGTTCCAAAATACCTATATTACTATTTTATTATTTTATAACTATCAAAATATCACCGCCGTCTTCTTTATCGTCTTCTTCTTTTTCTCTATTATCTCGTTTTTTCATTATTATTGAAAATTGAAAAAAAAGACTTCAATTTTTACTGCCTTCTGTCACATTTTGAGTTACAGTTCCACAGATATACTTGCAAGAAGACTCTCGCGTGATGTTCTTGAACAACAAATTGCTTAACGAGAATACATGCAATGGAACCATTGGTGAGATAAATGACGAAAGTGTCAAAGTGACGTTTCCAACCCTGAAAAATATAAGCAAAATAATTGTATAAAAGGAAACTTGCCATTTTGAAGTTGATGGCAAAAAGTGCATCGAGGTGACAATTTCCTCACCAAAACGCATTCGCTTTGAGAGTTCACGAGACCCAAGGTTTAACCTTACCACGCATAACGTTAAATGTTGATGAATACATGATTGCGGAAGGTCAGATGCATGTTGCGATGAACTGAGACGCTTCGTGGATAGGGAAGATCTTTAAAGCAGTCTTAGAAGAGTATAAAAGGCAGCAATTGACTGCAATCATTATAAATAACAACATCAATGACAACAATAGTAATAATAATAATAATAATAATAATAATAATAATAATAATAATAATAATAATAATAATAATAATAATAATAATAATAGTCGCTTGTCCCCTCTCCTCCTTGTAAAAAAAAGACGTGTATTTCTTTAATATTAATTTAATGAAATTTAAGATTAGAGACATTCAAAAAAAAGTTTGTCTGTGAAATGTAAACTCGTCATATACAACGCCCTTGATCTTTTTCTTTTTTGGCATTGGTATCCCTTACTTGTTTACTTTAGGAATAAAATATATGGCGGTAGAATTTTGGCAGTTTCAAATCAAACACCACCAAAGAAATTAAAGTCGATAATTATTTCTAATGTTAGTGAAAATTCTTTTGATAATCTAATGAAGAATTGAAGAGGGGGGAGGACCCAAACCTTTTACAATAAATAAACTATAGAAATTGGTGAATTTGTGCAACAAACAAAATTAAATGTTTACAAAAACAACTTTACCACTTGAGCTTTTAAGTGAAATATTTAAATACAATAAGGATAATTACAAAACATTGTATTCTTGCATTCTTGTCAATAAACAATGGCACTATATTAGTATTCCAATTTTATGGAGAAATCCATTTAATTATTTTAATGGCAGCAGCTTTAAAATAATAATCAATTGTCTATTGGAAGAAGACAAGGATTTCTTAACTAGAAATAGTATTGAATTAACTTTTGACTTATTGGAGAAACCACCATTACATAATTATGCTCGATTTTGTGCTAGCTTTAAACTTATCAATGATTATGATTATTCTATTCAAATGCTGACAAAAAATTCTAAATTAAATATTTTGCAAAATAGATTAGTAAAATTTATTTTAGATCATTCAGCAGTTATCAGAAATTTTGGTACTTTTGATAGGGATTATTATTGGATAAACAATTATCATAGATTCAATAATAGTTTTCAGAACTTGAATAAATTAACCAGTTATAGTTCTTTTGGAAGTGAATTTATTGATAAATTAGCAAATATTTGCAAATCTA
Source organism: Entrophospora candida (assembly GCA_910592215.1). Classification (NCBI taxonomy): domain Eukaryota; kingdom Fungi; phylum Glomeromycota; class Glomeromycetes; order Entrophosporales; family Entrophosporaceae; genus Entrophospora; species Entrophospora candida. Next base: position 4,276 of record CAJVPN010000743.1, read on the forward strand.
TTCAATCATTAAACATATATTATGGTTCTCGTGAGAATAACAATAAATTTGAAGATAGTCTGGCTCGGCTAATCAGAGCACAAAATCAAATAAAGAAATTAACCATTCTTTCAAGTGCTGATCATGTTTTTTCAGATAATTTCAAAAAAGCAATACTCTCACATTCGCAATCAATAATTTATTATTCAAGCAGTGGTGAATATGATATAGATAATATATTATTACCAACTCTATACAATTTGAAGACTTTATTATTAATATCACATGTTTTTGATACCAAAATAGAATATTTGAAAAATATTTCACTGCCGAATCTTGAATCTATGAAGTTATATATACATTGTCAAATGTTATCAAAATCATTAGGATTGATTGATTTTATTAACATCAATGGAAAAACTCTTAAATATCTGGATCTTTGTGTTGTTCCAAATGATAGTGAATTTTTGAGAAAGTTGTTTCAATCAATTACACAATGTAAAAATCTTGTAGATTTATCAATAGTTTATAAGGATGAAGTAGACCAGGAGTTAATGGAAATATTCAATAATTGTATTAAATTAGAAAGTATTCAATTTAGAAAATTTTCTCCGATTTTTCAGGAAATAATAGATGTTGATAGAATTTTAGCAATTTTAAATCAAACGTTACCAAAAAAATTAAAGTCAATGATTATTAATCATGAAATTTATGATATTAGTGACAATCCTTTTGATAATTTAATGAAGAATTGGAGAGGTCCTAAACCTTTTACAATAAAATTTGTAAGATCACTAGATATTAATAATTTTGAAAAATTGTTAAGAAAATATCAAGATTTCATTTAGTTGCAACTAAAAGAATTTTTTTTTCTTTACAAAAAAAAAATAAATAATGGCATGATATTATCAATATTCTGATTTTATTGAAAATCCATGTAACTCCTTAACAGCTCTAAAATAATAGTCAATTGTTTATTTGAAGAAGATAAAGGTTTTGTAATCAGAAACAGCATTGAGCTATGGTTAAATCACCATCATATAATCATGCCAATTTTGTACCAGATTTTATTTTATTTACAATTATATTTTTGATGAGCCGGTAAAAACTTCTACTAATAGTTTTTACTTATTACTATTTGGAATTTGGAATTGGACAAAATCAATCAAGAACACATATATAGAAATATGATCATCATATACTCATATTATAAGGAGAAGATTACAGTAAGGCTTGATTTAATCGAACACATTCTAAATGAGAATTTCTTAACCCAACACTGCATCAAAGAAAACACCTACCTGGTTAATAAAACACACAGAAATGGTAGTTATAATAATTAATGTTTTTGCAAAGAATCTTCTAGATAATGTAATTATTTGTTGTTGACCAGTTGCAATAGGTGGCATCTCATTAGGCTGAGTCGTTAACCACAATTCTAGAGCTTTTATCAATTCATGTCATTGTTGAAATAACAATCAATCTCTTATGCGCAGTGGAATGTTTTGGGATACCCTTCATTTTCAAGCGATGATGATGGTTGTGACTAAAAAAAAAAACAAGATGAAGAATCTTTTTAATTATTATGAAGTCCAGACAGGGTATGCATTTAAAAGGATTGTAAGTAATGAATGATAGGTCGTTTTGCTGGATTGTCGTGTGTGTGATGATTTATGCATAATGTGATGAAATATCCAATTCCTTGTTAGTTGGATTTTTCAAAATAATAAACGTCCATGGCTTGAGATAGATAGAATTCGATGTTTTTGGATGATGAGTAGGTCCGCGAGGGGGGTTTCATAAAATGAGAATTTACTTTTTTTAAATCACAGACAATTATATAAAACGATGACAACACCAGGGTTTGTCAACGGCATGTATAGAATGATAACGTAAGAGTTGTGATTTTTAACAAGCGAGGATCGAAAGAACGAGAACCAAATCCATTTACATTGGACCATCGTCATAAAATGGCTCCAATTATTGATAGAATCTTTGACGATGTTAAAACTTAGAATTTATTTTGTGAACGACCGGCCACTAACACATCCCAGTTCTGGATGATGGCACGGATAGGTTCGCAAGAGTTCCTGTAGTCTTCTCTACAATTGATATTTATCCGTTGGTGATGTGTTGTTATCAGGCCAAGATTGATGAATACGAATGGGATCAAAACCGATTTGGTTCAATTTTTGAAACAATATGTTGGTTTTATTTTTAAAAAATGAATAAACAAAGTTTTTACTGATATAAATTAGCAGGAGGATAAGTATATAATGCTGGAAACAGTGACGCCAATAATAATAATTTTATTAAATAAAAAATTTTTATAATTAAAACGCGGATATGTGTATATGTGCATAATAATATGAAAAAAAACCTAAAATATAAAAAATAAAATAAAAATGGAAACTATTAATAAAATATGTAAAATGATTTTTGCAATGATAAAAAAAATTAATTTCTAGATTTTTGATTGAGACTTTTTCTTGCTTTTTTTTGATTCAATTCCAATAATTATTAGAAATTGTTCAATAATAATATTTTTAAAAAATATAAATATATTAAATATATATTATATATATAAAAAAAAAAGAGCAAAAATTCCCTATGGTGAATTTTAAGCTGGAGATGTTGATCCAGTAGAAGTTATATTATTATTATTATCCATATCAATCACATTATTATTTTTTATATATGAAATTGGAACTTCTTCAATAATTGTGCTAACCGATGCAGACCCATTATTTTCTACTGTTAATGACGATTCGCTATTAATATTAATATTAATATTAATAATATTATTACTACTACTAGTATTATTGGTGTTAACATCATTATTATTAATATTATAAATATCATTATTATTGGTGTCGACATTAATGTTATTGACATCAACATCAACATTAACATCAACATCATTATCAACCTCAATATCATTATCAACCTCAATATTATTAATTTCAATGTCATTATCAACTTCAATATTATTATTAACCTCAATGTCATTATCGACTTCAATATCATTATTAATGTAATTTCTATCATTATCATTACCATCATTATTAATTGTACTATCCACAACATTTAAATCTTCTTCTGGAATCATTGATGTAAAATTAACAATTCCTTGTGAATCTAGATTATTCTCTTCGTTCATGGCCTCATTTGTGACCGATTCTGATAAACCTTCTATAGTTACGTCTGTTATTGGCTGTTGCTGCTGTTGCTGTTGCTGTTGCTGTTGCTGCTGCTGCTGTTGCTGTTGCTGCTGCTGTTGCTGTTGCTGCATTGTTGTTATAACCTTTAATCTTTCTTCGGGTGACAGAATCATAAATAAAAATGAACGAACTTCAAAATCAGGATCTTCCGCTAGTCGATTAATCATACCAACGATTTGTGGTGGCCTACTTATTGGATCCTGATAATATTGCTCTTATTAAAATAAATACATACATAATATAATTAATAAATGAAATAAATAATTACTACTAAAATAATTTTAATTATTAAATCAAAGTTTACCAGTTTGGCATAACTCTTTAATTACTCTTACTAGCGTAATTCTAACATTAACAACACTATCCGCTGAAAAATTTTCTAGAATTGGAAGAAAATATCTTTCAAAATCTAACTTGGGAAATCCTGATAAAACTAGAGCATAACAAATTTGTACAAATCTATATTATATTGAAAATAATAATTAACATAAAAATTTTTTTTTTGAATGAAATCTGGAAAAACAATTTTATATTATACTATGATAAAACGAAATTACAATTATAATAATTATTTAATCAATAATTTCTTACATTACTCTTGATCTGAATTTATTCTCGGATGAAAATTCACATACACGTTTTATCGCTTCTTTAAATAATGTATCATCATTATGAACAGCTTCAAATAAAGCTGGAAACTAGAAATATAATTAAATGAATTGATAAACAGGTAAGTTGATAGATATATATTGATTTATGGATTGGAATTTTTAGTGCATATATATAATATATATATTATATTATATTAATCATAAAACTTACACAAGCAACTGTGGTTTCCCTTACAGTGGCAACTTCATCTTTAACCGCCTTTATGGCCAGTGGTAATAAATAATTTATTATATTGCTGCCATCAAATAACTGACATAATGCGGGAATTTGCCTTTGAATATTCAAGAGAGGAAAATCAATAAATAAAATAAAAAATAATACAAGTACCAATTAATAAAAATAACTCATACTTTGCAATTGTATTTCTTAAACGCCATTGCGGCTTTAAATTATCCCATATGCCAGATAAAGAAGGTAAGCACTCGTCCCTAGCTGTTTGTGGTAAGCAGCTAATAAAAGAAACGTAATTTTCCATAACGCCAGACTTAACTTCATCCATATCAACAAGATAGTAAGTAAAGACTGGTAATAAATCCTCTTCCGTTTTTTTAGGTCCAATCACTTTTGCAATTTCATGAAGTGAATAAGATAATGTCCTTCTAACCTTAACCTATCCAAAAAAAAAAAAAAAAGATAAATAGAATTACATAACAATGGTCAGAACAATTAAAGAAATAATTTTTATTTTTAATAATCAGACCTGCATGTCCCGTGTTAACGAGAAATATGTTTCTTTAAAATCATCCCAACGACTTTCACCCAAAGTTAAAACAACAGCTATTATTAAAGAAAATATTGATTTTTTAAAAAAAGATATATATACATATAACAAATTCCATTTTCATTGTTTCAATAAAGAAATAAATACCAGGAAAATTAAATGCACAAATATATGGTCTTTCAGGATCCCTTTGACCAAGACCACTATAGATTCCACCAGCTACATTATTATTGTTGTTGTTGTCATTGTTATTATTATTATAATTATTGACATTGGATTCTCTCAAAGGCCCTAAATTTAGGAAATGTTGAACCAGATTTTCGGGTACTTTTTCATTTGGATCAAATGTCGCAATTAGTTCACCAATAATCTCCCCTGCAGCCGATCTTACACTTCTGCTTACATCTTCTGCAAAAATTTTAATTCCATTTACTGCACGCTCAGATTTCATTTCATCGGGAAGCTGAGAACATATCGTAGGAAGGACTAAGCAGCACGAACGGCGCACATGCCAAATTGCATCGTTTGAGAAAAGGTCGTATATGGGTAACTTTTGATATCATTTATTTATTTTTTTTCCCTGAATATCAACAATCTCAATAATATTTCCAACCACTCAAATTAAATAAATTTATTTGATATTTACCAATTTTGATTCAATGGTCTCCAATGGCAGTACTCCTGACAATCTTCCCAATGCCGTGGCTGCTTCCTACACAAATAAAAATTTGATAGTTACGATTTTATCTTTTCAAGTTATCATTTATAATAAATAAAAATAATGGTAATAAATGATAATGATACTGATGACGATAATTCATACCTTTCGTACATAAAATACTTGCTCATCGATCATTTTTTCCAACTCTGGTAAAAATAAGCGAATACATCTTTCTGGTCCAACAATAGGCGCCAAAGAAGATATTAACTATATAATATATATGTGTGCGAATATATAAAATTCATAAGATAATATAAAAAATCATTATGATAATGATGGTAGACATAATTAAAAGAAAAAAAATTACATACAGACATCATTGTCATTCTTCCCAATTCCGCCTCTTCCTCTCCCCCAGACATAGCACCAGCGCCATGTTCGTCGCCATAAGGCTCCCATTCATTTGTTTCTTCCTTTCTTGCTTTGTCTTGATCTAATCTACCAATGCCTAGAACGACACCTTCTAATGTTTCTTTTTCTAATAATTCTTTTTCTTTGGGATTGACACTAGGTTCCTCTAATATCCGATCAACAAGCGATAGAATTACATTTTGAGCTGCTTGTGCTATTGCCGTGTTTTGATCAAGAAGAAGAGCATGGAGTAAAGGAGTAAAAGCGGAAGGTGACAAGTATGGAATATTGTTGGTTGGAGTTGGTGGCTGAGACAATGTCTGTTGAGAGTGATATTGTTGTATTGGCGTTTGCGGTCGTTGTTGGGGAGTTTGTGGTCTTTGAGGAGTCAACGGTCTTGAATTAATCGCTATGTCAGTTTGTGAACAGTCTGTGGCTTCCCTGAGTGGACAGTGCTGTTTAATAATAAAAATAAATAATAATAACAATAACGACACTATTATTATTATTTCATGAAGAAGATACTTACTGAATAATAAAACCATATGATATCGTCCAATTCAGTAGCAAAAGTTTCTTTAACGTGGTCCTCTAACAAAAATATAGTAATTTACAGTAAATTGAAAAATTGACAACTGTAAAGTGTGAAATCAAGGGTATCGAGACCAAAAGCACACATTTGGAAAGCAAACAAGTTAAATAAGCTAACAATTAATCAATTAATCAAAACCTGGATCGGTTCCTAGAGAATTCATCAATGGTAATACATATTCTACAGCCTCACTGATTTCAACATCTCTTATTAATGTTGGAAGTTCCCTTGCAATGAACACTCTCATGAAGAAAATATTATTTGTCATTTTAATTATTTATATAAATATAATCATAATTATAATTATACACACATATATATAAATAATTAAAAAGATTTTCATCTGTCAGTATCAATTAGCAAATTATTAAAAAAACAATTTTCAAAAAATAATGTGTAAAACAGTTATTTGCTTACCTGTGGAATACCAACTCACTTTTTACATACAGAAAAATTTTTTCAAGAGGTGATAATGATTCATCCATTAAAATCTCTTCATCTTCCATGTCATCAGGTGGAACATCTGGAAATTGATTTTCTATAGAAAATCCAAGAATTTTTTTTAGTAAAAAGCATTCACATTCAAACAATTAATTAATGCTGAGAAAACAACAAGTTTTTTTTTTTCAATTTCACACATTCTACACAAAATCTTTGGAGAATTATCTCTCGTGACATTTTACAAGCAAATGTTAAATATGCAAGTGTACAAACCAGTCGAGTTTTCTGATAAACTAGCTAACAAATCTTCAGGAGTCAAGTCAGTGTCTTCCTCAAGAGCTTCTGTTCCTTGAAGAGTATTGGGTTCTCGATTTTCAGGGGCAAGCTCTGATATAACATGAAACATTAATCATTAAGAGCATTCAGTTCAAATCTAACGATTTCACTTATCAAAAAAAATAAAAATAAAGGGAGGTACTTAAAAGTACACCATACCCGCCATTGTTGATAAAAAATAGCGATGAAATATATTAATATAGTTTCTTTTCGATGACAGTTATTGAAAATCTTTAATATTTTTTGGTGTAGTGTTTGCGTGTGATTGATGGATTTAAAATAGCTAGTAATCCCTATAATAAATAAATTCTTTTGTTACACATCTCTCTCATATAAATAATAATTATTTTTCCTTTTTTTTCATTGAGAATTTTATACATCAACAACAACAACGAGAACAAAAATAAAGGTGAATATAAATAAATATATAATTACTTTATGTCACATATATATATGTGTATGTGTATGTACATGTATAAGTAATTTCAATAATTTTTTTTTAGAATATGGGTACAAGAGTTTCTGCTTCACTTTCTCCTAGACCGGGTACTCCTAGATCAGGTACACCTCCTTGCAACAACGGCTCTTCCTCTGAACTTATAGTTGGTTGTAAAATATTTGTAAAGGTAAAAAAAGATAAAGTTGAAGATGAGCAAGAACATCGTAAAGCTGAAATTTTATCAATCCGTACCAATGGCTCAGGACAAACAGAATATTATATACATTTTATGGAGTTTAATAAAAGGTTAGATGAGTGGATAAATATTGACAGAGTTGACTTTAGTAGAGAAGTTGAAAGACCGACAAAAAAACGAGCAAAAAATAATATTAAAGATGTTGATACACCGTCTAGAATAGGATCACCTTTGAGAGAAGGAAATAGAAATGTTTCAGCTACAATAGGACAAAAAAGAAAAATATCAACTTTAGAAGAAGTTCACACACCGGGCGGCACACCTACACCATCTACTCCATTGATTGAACCTTCTATGGATGGGTATGAATCAATGGATAATAATAATCTTACGCCCATTAATGTTAATTCATTAAATCAAGCATTTTCAAAAGAAAAAGAGATTGAAAGGCTTCGTTTTTCTGGATCAATGACTCAATCACATTCAGAAATTTCTAGAGTGAAAAATTTGGAGAGAATCCATTTCGGGGAATATGATGTTGAGACATGGTATTTTTCACCTTATCCACAAGAGTATAGTGAGGCATCGATAGTCTATATTTGCGAATTTTGTTTATTCCATTTTATAAGTGAACGTCAACTTCGTCGACATTGTCAGAAATGCAATGTAAGACATCCACCTGGAAATGAAATTTACAGACTTGGTGACATATCATTTTTTGAGATTGATGGCAATAAACAAAAGACCTACTGTCGAAATCTATGCCTTTTATCTAAGCTTTTTCTTGATCATAAAACCCTCTATTATGATGTGGACCCATTTCTATTTTATATTATGTGTCAACAAGATGAATATGGTTTCCACATGATTGGTTATTTTTCAAAAGAGAAGGAGAGTACTGAAGGATATAATCTTGCATGTATTCTAACCTTGCCACAACATCAAAGAAAAGGTTTTGGTAGATTGTTGATTGCATTTTCATATGAGCTGTCCAAAAAAGAAGGAAAATTAGGATCACCAGAGAAGCCACTTTCTGATCTTGGGTTATTGTCTTATCGATCTTATTGGACAGAGGCAATCGTTGAGGCTTTGCTACAGGCAAAGGAAAATAATGAAGATATATCGATTGAAGATATTTCAACAAGAACCAGCATTGCTGTTACAGATGTTTTACAAACTTTACAGACTCTTGATATAATCAAGCCTTATAAAGCTCAATCAAGTTATTGCCTTACTGATGGGTTGATTACTGCTTATCGTAAGGCAAAAGAAAAACATCATAATCGAAGGATTGAGGAAAATTGCCTTCAATGGACACCTCCGCACTTTACTACTAATCAATTACGATTTATTTAAAACATTGTGTAAATTTGCACCAACACTGAAATTTACAATTACATTAAAAAAAAAATATGACAAATTAAAAAAATAATTATTAAAAAAAAGATTCTTTATAAATCATATATACGAGTAACATATTACCAATAAAAAGAGGCTAGAATCAATCAATTCAATATATATATATATATATATATATACACACACTACCCGGACAAAAGTTTGCGAACGATGTTTTTCGTTAATTACGCAAAATGCACCATAATAAAATCACATAAATGTTAACATTAGATAGCCTAGGTTCTTGTTCGTTTTCATATAAAGTTTACTTTATTAATTAAAAAAAAACTCAAGTTGATTAAATTTTAAAATGTTTACGATATTTTCGTATTTTTCAAAAATTTACATAATAAAAATATTTAAAACTATATCATATAAAACTATAGTTTGGAAAATAAAACATACGATTTTCAATACTTTAGCGCATCTAGGTTTTATTTTTTTGTTATTTGTTGTTTTCTAGACCTAAATCGTGATCGATAAAAGTTTTTTCAAAAAAACGTGCAGTGCATCCAAAAAATAAATCGGAATTGAAAGAAGAATACCTTACGAAACTTTAGAAAAGCTCATTGAAAGCATGCCAAGAAGAATTGAGGCATGTATTTCTAATGATGGGTGGCCCATCAGATATTAGTCGGGTTTTTTCAATTTTATTGAAGATCTTTTCAAAAAAAAAGTATTTCGTTTTTTTTTAAAGTACTGGAAATACAAGAAACGTCAAATTATATATATAAGAACCTAGGCTATCTAATGTTAAAATGTTATATATTTTTATCATGTAGCATTTTGCGTAATTAATGAAAAACATTGTTCACAAACTTTTGTCCGGGTGGTGTATATATATTAATATAAAAAAATCCCATAAAGTATACCCAAAATACCAATGAAAAATCACGTATATTACGACTGATTAGAACGTCACTTATTTCTTTACATCTTTCTTCTGTCGTATTACTAGCATCATAAATTACAACCTGCCCTTCTTTTTCCAACCAACCAATCAAATCTTGTAAACAATCTGTTGCAATTTTATGTTTTGCTTCAGCTGATTCTTGATTCCCTATATTTCACACATACATATGTATAAATATTTATGAATATATATAATTTTAGCAATTAATAAATTAGCATTGATTACACATATTTATAACAGATGGCAATAATCCTTGATAAAACATACTAGGATTGAAAAAATCCTGAGGTAAACTTGGAAGCTGTTCCCACAGCTTTTCTTCTATAGTTTCCGACACTAAAAACTTTAGTTGGCACGCCTAACCATTTAAGATAACGATGTAAAGAACGAGCTAAATGTGTCTTTCCTCTAGCTGGCAAGCTTTAAAGAAATTATCATTATCTACTGTAATAATTGTTATTCTACCTGCATGAAACAAATGCACAAGTTTAGGCTCAATTTTATTTTGATTTCGTTGAGAATTCATTGCATAAAATTTATAACCAGCTGACAATAAATAAATAATGATTATCATAAATAATCATAAATAGCGATTATCATCAAATATTTCTTTTTTAAAAAAAGATCCAAAACAAAGTTCATAGATTTATCAACAAATTTGCGTATCTCAATGAAAAATGTCTTAATGAACACATTATTTTTATTATTATTGTTCTAATTAAATTAGTTTGGTTATTATATCGATCAAAACAAATCAATCGTTTACATTCTCATTTATCAACAAGAAGCCACCGTACAAACCCGAAAAGGAACTTGACATCTAGTTGAGTTAATTACAACGACTTAAGCTACATAATCCAATTTCAAACCTTCAGGAAAATGAAGTGATTTAATTACTCCGTATCTGAAGATCATAACTGCCAATGGCACAATAAGAGTTGTTACGCTCATTTTTCAATTTTTATTTTACATTGTTGAGAACCCAATTTTCCCATTCGACAAACAAAGAGATCAAATAGAAGAGTTTAGAACTTACACTAGTGCTTGCATAGGTGAAGTTAGATTAAAGAATAGATAGATAGATAGATATCGTATTCGTATTAGTAATAATTTTTAATATAGCATTAGATTCTAAAGATCTCAATAATGTCAAATTTTTAAAGTAAATTGTATTCTAAAGCAAAATTAGAACTTGAGATCACTAACAGATGCAACTTTGAGTCCTAACGTAAAAGAAAATTTGACATGATCCTATTATTATATAAATTAGAAAAAGTATATTCACTCGAATATTATATAGGCCATTATAATACAACGACAAAGAATATAAATACATGAGGTCAAAATAACCAAATATTTCAGGTTTTTAGACACTATTCATGCTAAAGTTGACTTTCAATTTGAATTTTGCATCTTCCAACATAAGATAGAATTAAAAATCTATTGAATGAATATGATTCCTTTCAACAACATATCTGTCCATTGGCTCAGGAGCCTCATTTTATTTTTATCGATATTAATAGTAAAAATAATGTAATATGATGTTTTTTTCTTAGTATTTTTTTTTGTCCTCAACAAAATTATCTTTATTTGCTACAAATAAAATGAGTAGCTGACGTCAAATAAGTGAACCTTGAAAATCCTTAATATTATTTTTCTTTCAAGACAAAAAAAATTACATTCCCAATTTTTTTTTTTGCAATATAATTTTATAGATGTATTTTTCTAATAAATATTATTTCTTTATTCAGAGGATTTGTTTGTCAAATTCAAGAATGGTTATGTTTTAATAAACCGGGACGGTAACGAAATATGGTCTGCGATTTCAATGAATAATAATTGTTTTCATGATTGAGATTTTAGTAAATGATAAAATAAACTTTTTTAGTGTTAATTTACTAGATAATAATTAAGTTTATAATAATTAATTTAAATGAATTAAATATAAAAGACACGTTTAATTCGTGTTTCGTAGAAATCTATTAGTGATCTGAAAATTTTCCCCAGTACATACTAATACGTACGTATATTTTACTATGTTCGCGAGGAATTTGGCCGCTTAAATTTGGGAAATTATGACATCTACAGATCCTTTTTTAAAAATTCTGGTCAGTTAAAAAATCGTATAACATTAACACGTCAATATTTTTTAGTATTCATTCCAATAAATTGTCTTTAGGTATTAATTAAATATATTAAATATGCAACTTGATGTTGTGTGACAGGTAGATTTAAAAAATATTTTAAAATTTGACACATTTTTGAAATTTGGCCACGAGGCGCAGTAAATGGTGGTTTAAGAGGGTCCCGCACCATACAAAGTGACATTTTTTCCTTAGCCGATCATAATAATATATTAATTAATAATACTACTATTTATGTTCAATGGTCCAGCAAAAATATAATTTTGAGAATAACAACTTGAATTTTATAAAAAAAAAAAAAATTTGAATTATTTGATTGACGATCTGCCTATAAAAAAACTTTTGCAAACATTAAAATTTATTCATTGGTGTAATGTCATGTGACTTATGATTAATTTGATAATAATAAAAAAATTTTGATTTTAAAAAAAATTTTTTTTTTAGTTTCTCAAAAAAAATTTTCAATCTCGGTTCATTTAGTGTACTTTTTCTCAACACATAATTAATAAATAAAGAGATAATTTGCAAGGATGGTTGTAAGTTGAAATTATAATTAATTTATATTTATATGTGATTATAAATGTAAATAACATAATTACCAACAGATGAGTATAATGATGATAATAATTATTATTAAAATAATAGTTAAAAATTGATCTTCTTAATCCTACACCTGAACGTGAGAAACGTAAACATAAGCTTAAAAGATTGGTTCAAAGTCCAAATTCATATTTTATGGATGTAAAATGTCCAGGTAAGCAATTGCATTTTGCCATTGCAACTTTATTTTTTAAGAAATTGATTGATTGATTAGTTAATAAATAAATAATGATTATATTATCAATATTAGGTTGCTTTAGTATTACAACAGTATTTAGTCATGCGCAAACTGTAGTTTTATGTGGCTCATGTGCTAATGTTTTATGTCAACCAACTGGTGGACGTGCCCGTTTAACTGAAGGTATTAAAAAAATAGAAATTGTGAATATATATATATATATATATTTATTAATAAACATTTACATAAATAATTGGTTCCTTAGGTTGCTCATTTAGAAAGAAAATCGGTTAAAAATCATTATTGATATTATTATTATTTTATTATTGGATTATTATTTGAATTAATAATATAAAATAAATTGTATTTATTTTTGTTTTTTTTTTCTATCAAAAATAAAAAAAAAATTTGATTTTTAAAAAAATTTTTAATTATTAAATAAATAATTTTTATTTTCTTTCATCAAATTATTTTTATTTATTACTTGACATTAATTGAATTGAATTGAATTGAATTGAACTTTGAATATTAGATGAATTATTTAATTGATTGTTAAATTATTATTATTATTTTTATTATTTTTTGATTTGTTTAATGCAATATAATATTATAATATGCGTCCAAAAATAAAGATCCGATGGTTAGCTATTGCGTTACTGCGGAAATATTTTTGTAATACTATCAAAATATTTTTGGTTGGTTAAATACTTTATGTTTTTTAAAAAAAAATTTTTTTCTTTTTTGGTAGAACAAAATCTTTCCTTTTTTTTTTTTTAAATAAAATTTCTTTTTCTCTCTCTCTCTCTCTTTCTCTCTTTCTCTCAACTAGATAAATATTATTTAATAAAAAAATACAAAATATAGTAAATTAAAATAAAATATGGGTGAATCACGAACAGAATTACTCGCGTGGTTAAATGATTTGTTACAAATTAATTATACAAAAGTTGAACAATGTGGAACAGGTTAGATAAATCAACTGATGGGAGAATGCTTGTCTCGCTTTCTATAGATTAACATTATTTTAATAATGTTTTGATTAATGAAAGCTTTATAATTAATTAATTGGTTTTATATTTTTTATATTTAAAACTTTAATTTTATTAATTATTTAGGTGCTGCTCTTTGTCAAGTATTCGATTCTATATATAGTAAGGAATAATAATAATAATTGTTATAATTTATAAGCATCCTTAACATATAATTGACTAAAAAACCAATTTATTCACCATACTTTTTTTCTTTTCTTTCTGTTTTTAAATAAAAAAGATGATGTACAAATGAGTAAAACTAAATTCAACGCAAGACACGAGTATGAATATGTTGCAAATTTTAAAGTATTACAGACAGCTTTCGATAAACATAAAATTGATAAGGTAAAAAAAATTTTTATTAAAAAAAGGAGAGTTTTCTCGTCTTTAAATCAATAGGATAATATGATCTGCAAGGGAAAAGGATTTTTTGAAACTCTTTTTTTTTCATCATTAGATATAATACACACACATATAAATCTTTGTATAAAAATATTTGCATGTGTGCGTTTATTGTATCAGTGGAATATTTATAATGATCTGGAGATTTAATGATTTCCTAATAATAATAATATTACAAGTCATAATAATAATGATTGATGATGATCTCTTATAATCTTTATTATTAGATGATACCAGTTGAACGTCTTGTTAAATGCAAATTCCAAGATAATCTTGAATTTTTGCAATGGGTAAAGAAATATTGGGATACTTATTATCCAGGTGGATCCTATGATGCTGTTGCCAGACGAGGACCTGGTACGGGAGGTCCTATCAAAACAGTTGCAGGCGGTGGTTCTTCTAGAACTATGCCTAAAAAACCTGCTGCTAGTAGTTCAACATCAGCTGGTATTTGTCAATAAATTATATTGCATAGTTAAATGTAAATGTAAATATAAATATAAATTTAATTAATTGATAGGTCGTTCAATGGGCGGGGGTGGATTAATCGATATCGTACAATCTTCTCCGATGTTAAATGACTTAAATAAACAAGTTTCTGAATTGAAGGGTGCTGTAGACGGTCTTGAAAAAGAAAGAGATTTTTATTTTGGTAAACTTAGAGATATAGAAATTTTGGTTCAACAACAAATTGACGTTGAACCTGATAATCAATTAATGAAAGACATTCAAGCTATCCTTTACAGCACAGAGGTGAACTATTTGAAGATTTTATGAATTTATTTTAATTTTTTTAATTTTTAAATCCAAATTTACACGTTTTGTATTTTATTAGGATGGTTTTGAAGTTCCACCTGAAGGTGCTCAGACAGAGGGTGCCGAATACGAAGATGAAACCTTTTAATCATATTATTATTATTGTTATTATTATTATTTTAAATACTAATATTAATCATTATTTAAATTCCCTTTTCTTTTTTTTTTTTCGCATAAAATATATTTTCCTTTTTATAATCTTAAACAAGAAAAATTTTTTAAAATAGATTGAAATCATCATAACTAGCATATTTTTCTTTAAAAAAACGAAGGTCATTAATATATATATATATTACGCATTCATATTATTATTATTTTTTATATCTCATTATTAAATGCATAATTATTTTTCAAAAAATGTGATTATAATAATATTATTAAAAAAGAAGGAAAATATTTTTTCAAAAAATTCATAAATCATCATTGTCAAAAAAAAAAAAATATTTAGTATATATATATAATATGTACACTCGCATATTTGTATTTAGAATCTGGTGAAGAATTTAATTATTTTTACTTAATAGAATAAAAATAAAAATATATTTATTTTCATCTTTCATTCGTAAACCTTTGCCATACATAAAAATTACATATAAAAATGAAACAATCGCGATTTAAGGGTATGCCCAGTAATTGCACCTTCTAAACACGACATGAGTTCACTTGGACCAAAACTAAATAATAAAATAAAAAAAAATTTGTAAATATTAATTAAAAGTGCCAGTGATGTTTAAGAAATAATCGACACTTTGGGCTTTAGATTGATCAGATTCAAAGTCAACCGACCATGGGAAGATAAAGTTTAAAGATCCGGACACTTCAACTCTCTGGGTTCGATGAATAATCGCCTATATGTTGAAATTTCAATAAATCCCCAAGGAAGCCACGCACAATAAAGTTGGTTTTTGATTCAATTCTAATAGCGCTCGTCCCTATGAAGTGTGCGGTTGTAATTTGTCCGGATGCATATATTATTGGAGTGTACGTAGCCTCAGTAAACTCAATAAGGTAGGTGCCAAGACATTGGGTAAAGCTACCGGGAGCACTTTTTCTTACATCACTGCGTGAAATTGAAAGTTAAACGATTAACGTAGCATAGAAGACGAATAAGATGAAAAAAAATGTTATTAAATTTGTACATGTTGGGGTTTCGTTTTTGTTATATTTTTTGTTTTTGTGATTTTTAAGGATTTTATTTATTTTATATTTTTAATATTAATTCTCTCTCCATTTATAACAAAATAAATTGCCAAAAACAATCAAATCAACATAAAAGTTTAAAACGTTCTGTAACAAAATATTTTTTTCACAGTTTTGTAACTTTTACAAAATAGAGTTGTTTTATTATTTTATAAAATGCAACTATACTTGAACTTTCGTTTAGTCAAATCAAAAAAACCAAAAATGGACTATCACCCAAATACTAATACTGTAATGATCCTTTCGTATCTTTAATTGACGAATGATTGTTGGATATCAGATATTGGTCACTCTAAATTGTTAAGCGACCTGTCGAAGAATGAAAGTGGAGTCTAACTAATTAAAAATTTTTTCTGTCTTTTTTTTTACAAATTAAAACTATTACTAATATTTCTTGTTTGATTTCATAAAATCAAACCGTGTTTTGAATTGTATTTAGTTGAAATACACATATGCAGTTCAATTATTAGTGTATGTAGAGCAACTTTTACATACATATGACATGTAATAGTAAAGTATTATTAATAAAACAAAAAGTGATTGAGTTGCATTTAGTATCTGACTTTGAAGCAACATAGGCTGACCAATGTTGGTATTTTTACATAGTACATAAGATAGGTTTCGATACAGATTTTGTAAAGTTTTTAATTTGGAAGATTTAAAATAGAAAACAAAGAATGCTAAAATTTACTAGAGTTGGTAAAGTGAAGTTGTTCTTTAAATAGTTCAATTTTCATTTTTAGATATATATATCAATTAATCTTGTTAGAGAAATTTAAAGGTAATCAAATAAACTATTTAACTCTCAAAAAACCATTATTATCCGGAAGTAAGTGTACGAATAATATTACGAGAAAATTGTTGTTACACGTCATTCAATTCCACAAATAATGTAACCGCTGTTCTCAAATAATTTCCACTCTAAAAACACCAAGTTAAATTATATAATGTCACTTGCTAATACTAAACTATTATCATCGTTATCACTAGAAAGACAGGAATTTGTAATAAAAATTTATTCTGAAATGTTTAATAATGTAGCAGTTAATTCTGATGAAGAAATTAGAAAAGATTATTTTTTTTCATTAGTCAAGAAAAACAAGGAGCTTTCTGAAAATGAAAAAGAATTTTGTAAAGAAAAGTTTATTTATAATTTTGAATTAAATAATGCAATATATAAATTCGAAAAACCAAAAGAATGTAACAAATGTAAATTGACAAGATACTCTGATAGGTTCTGTGAAGGTTGCATTAGTTTACAATTACAGAGTCTTTTCACCACTTGGACATCTGGAAATAACATAATTGATGATTTTATTCAACAATG
>CAJVPN010000744.1:0-21939 GCA_910592215.1 Entrophospora candida
CATATTTAAGTATAGTTTCCGGAGCTTTTATAGCTTCCATATTAATGATCATCAGCTCAGGTTCATTTGTTTCATTTCATCAACTTCACTTTGTCCTTTTACAATATTTACGATTTTAGCATAAAAGGAAATGACATATCGATGGTTTCATTGCCGAGAAATAGTAGAAATATGTTAGATTAAATTGTGGATGTATTGCTAATTATTTTACATTCTTGGTATTAATATTTAATAATTGCGCGTCATTACTCTTAGCCCAAAATAGTAAAGATCATCGTTATCGTAATATATATCGAGAAAAATTTATTATAAGTGACATATATGAATTTTTAAAAAATATCCGTTAAACCGAATTTATATTAATATGAAAAATCCGTTAAATCCGTTAAACTGAAATAAAATTGTTATTATTATTATTATAGAAAAATTTGGGTTTGAAAATTTATCCGCTATACCGAGACTCTCTGTGTATGCCGATCTTTTTTTCAAAATAGTGAATTTTGCCTTTATTTTTTGTATGCCCTCCCTCCGGATAGTCTAGAGAAATTGATACTTTCACTTGACAAATCCATTTTCATAACCAATTATTAAAGTAATTCCAGATAAACTTATCTTTACGCATTTAGATTTATTATTATGGTGCACACCATCCATCTAATGGATAAAAAATTGTACTTATCACGTGATATACAGTCAAATCATCCTATCGCTTCAAAAATTACCACCACCACCACCATCATCATCATCATCACAATCACAATCTCAACGCATCATCGTCTCACAACTTGATGCGCCAATTGTAACAACCATCATATCTCTTTTGAGTGCCTAAAATTGCAATCAATTATCCTGCTAATTATGTTAATTGGCCAGCTGGTGCAGGAGTTAATTCTCATATAAAGACATAGATATTGCACTGTTGGAATGACTAAATGAATATCTATCCTCAAAAATGTACGGTGTATCCCAACAGACTAGGCTTGCACGATCCTGTAGAATTATCAATGGCAAGATCATTAGTGTCAAAGTGCATGGTGCTGTTGAATGTATCAACCCATCATGTATTTCATTCAACGCTATAAAGCCTCAGGATCCTCATTCAGAAACTGTAATTGCTATTTCTGGTGCATTAGGTTTCTTATTCCACTTTATCACCCTTTTCAAGAACTTATATACCTACATCAACCATTAAAACCGGTCAATATATACTAGACAACACTTCTTCAACACATTCTCAATATCGAAAAGATCCAACGGGAGTCCCTCCTAGTCTGGGAGATTTGACGAAGCAGTTTTGTCACTTGTTAAAATATAAAATATAAAAAAAGTGTAAATTATCAATCACAAAGTTGATCCAGCGATATCTTTTAATTCATGAAGGATCTCGTTTGTATTTAACGGTTTGGGTAAAGCCAAGCTACCAGAAACATCATCATGTGGTAATTATGGTAAGAAGGTACGTCCATTAAACGATTTGATGAATGATTTTATTATTTACTCAAGCAAGAAGGTTGTACAGGCGAGTATCTTTATTTAGAAAATTAAAATGGGTTAGAATAATGTGTGTTCAATAAAATCGGATGTTTTTTAATATGGAATGGTTTTAATCGTCAATGTACCGATTGATTGTGAATAATTCAAGTAATTCAAAAATAATCATTCATATTTTTTAACATAATCTTAAAACAATTGACCTAATAAAGGAAGAGTAAAACGGATATGATAATGATGGCAATGGCAAAAGTTCAATTAATATTAAAACTTGGATCCAAAAATCAGCGTGGATTTTTTCATAAAAACTAAAGCTACATATTATACAACTTAACAAATAATACATTAAACTTTTTTTTGCTACAAAATAATCATAATAATTTTAATTGAAAATTAATCACGAAAATTTGTGATTGATCGATTAGTAATAGTTGATTGACTATGTAAATGAACATTATTTATAATATATGAGAGATGTTAATTATGATGTTATAAATATAAAATGATGATAATAATGATAAATAATAATATGAATAATAAAATATATTGTTTTAATAATTGTATATATATATATATTGTATTAATTAATTAATTTAATCTATATTCCAAAGTCTAGGGGAAATACCTTTGTCCTCTTGGTGCTACTGGTACATCCTCATTTCCTAATCCTTGATCGAAAAATGCTGGATTAAAATGTGGTGCAGGATACCCTGCTCCTGGCCCTGTTGGTGCTAATTATCAATTAAAAAATAATTAGAAAAATTTATATAATGTTGTTTTATTTATTTTAAAAAAACTTACTAGCAAAATTACTCATACTACCACCGCCGCCGCCGCCGCCGCCGCCACCACCACTACCACCACTACCACCACCTATAAAATCCTCGCTGTAAGCACCACGCATCATACCACGACTCATCATTCTTTGTCTAGCTGCTGCCGCCGCCGCCGCTTGATTTTGCATAGCTGCTGCATTCATCATTCTACCACGTGCCATCATAAAAGATACGTCATTAGGTCCACCAAAGCTATTCATATAGCCAACTCTACCTGCTGCCGTTGCTCCTGTTCCGAAAGCGCCGGTACCATATGGTGACATATTTTGTGAAAAGAAATCTCTCGGGCCTGGAACCATTTGTCGATTTCTGAATGCTGCAGCTGATGAATTACGATTATGGAAATCCATTCCACCGCCTGTCGGTCTCATAATAGGACGAATTGGTAAATTTCCAGATGTTGCAGATCTTTGCTGTACTGATGGTTGTTGTTGACGAGAAGCTTTTGAAGGTGGTTCTATCAATAATATATTTTAGTGTAGGTGTAAGAACGGATACAAAGAACATGAATGTATGAATCTAGATATGCATATATTATAATAAAATACCTTTTGGGACAGTTTTGAAAGGATTACCATTTGCTGAACTTGTGAAATTTACCAAGCATTTTTTATCTGTGATTTCACTAAATATTTTAATTGATGGAATTATATGAATATAAGTTTATGTGTCAATAAGAAGTAATGTAAAATTTATTTATAACTCACACTTCTTCTAATCTCTCTTTAACTTTACTAGCAGCTTCCTCAGTTGTGAATTCTACATAAGCAACACTATTTAAAATAAATTATTGTTATTATTACTATTGTTTTTCAAAAAATATATATAGTATATTTTTGTATAATATTAATTGATCAATCACCCTCTTGATTTTCCATTAACCTTGTGTTCATAGAAAGTGATTTCTTTAACTTCAGATAAGACTCCAACATCACGCGCTATAGCACAAAGATCTTCATCAGTGGTCCACTATCATTTTTGTTATTATAATTGTTACCAAAAATAAAAATAAAAACAAGATATTTAATTAACTGATTGATTAATTTTATTAATTACCCAATTTAAATCGCCAATATATAATGCATTTGTAGCATTAGAAATAGTTTTACGATCCATCATGCTTTGACTTCCATTACTAGTAGTTGATGAAGCACGTTGTAGACTTTGTGTTTGACCTAAAGATTTAAAATTTTCCCGGTTTTTTTAAACCAAGTTAATAAATATCAATAATGCATATTATCCATCCATCCATCCATCCATCCCCTTCTTTTATTTTTGATTTATTATTACCTTCAGTTGCATTAATATTGGCATTATCACTACCAAGATTTTTATTATCCTCATCAGTATTTTCCAATTTAACTTCGTATCCCTGTTGATTTTAAATCAAATAAAAAAGAGATAGGAGGGAGGATGGGCAATGAGTGAGAGAAAAAAATTTCCCATAATAAACACCGTAATAAATTATGATGACGATGAAATTTTTTTTAAATCCCCCCAAATATATATATATATATATAGAAAAAAAAAAAGAAATTCGGTAAGTTTAATGCTATGAAATTTTATTTTTCTTATCCTTTTTTCCCTTTTTTCCAAATTATTAAATTATTGATTCTTTCCTTTTTTTTTTTTTTTTTTTTTTTTTTTTACATTTTATACAATTGTATCTTATATACATCCACACACATATATATCAACACATATGTTATTTACAAATTCAATAAAAATTTACTTTCCTTTTTTTTTTTAGCAAAATAATTTTAAAAAAAAAAAATAATAATTATAAATAATCACAAAAAAAAAAAAAAAAAAAATTAATTAAATAATTAAAAAAAATCACTTGTAATAAAATAAATACATCATAACGCGGTCTATATAATTAATGAATATAAAAACAATGATAAAAACACAAAAATAATATAATTTACAACAACAACAACAATAATGATGATGATAATATTAATTAAAAGAAACATCATAAAGACTGCGTTATGAAATAATCACGAACCTTTTCACCTTCCATAAAATCTCCAAATAAGTCATCCTCGCCAACTTTATGATGATGTTGTTGTTGTTGACGCTGTTGCTGTCGGTTTTGATGATTATGATTATGTTGGATATCATCATGATCAGAAGTTTCATAATCCAGATCAGCTTCTCTTCTTGTTCGCTTCAAAGGACGTACAGTTTCTTCCAAATTTAAAGTATCTGGGTACAAGTCTTGACTCTTTTATTTTAATAAATATTGGTTTTAGGTTTTGATTTTTTAAAAAATGAGATTAAATATAATAATGGTAATAATAATATTTGTTACTATTCTTCTTTACCGTTAATATAATATAACTATAACATTAAACAATAAAATAAAATGTAGAGTAATATCTTGAACATACTGTATTTTCATTATCACCAAAATTATCATCATTATATATATCAAATTCATCAGACATTATTAAAATTAATTGTTGTTGTTGTTTTTTTTATAACTATTAAAAGGTTTTCTTGGTAAAATTTAAAAATCAAAATATTTATTTTGTAATATATTTATAGCATATAACTAAAAATATTAAATTTTTTTGGAGAAAGAAATCTACATAAATGTATAAATATAAAAAAAAAAAGATATTAATTAATCTGTTTATTTATTTAATATGTTATTATAATTACAGAATCTTCTTTTTTTTTTAATATTAGAATGCATACAAAACAAAATCACCCTTCTAAACTATTTTCTTCAATTAATTGTGTGATAATAGTGTAGTAACAGTAGTAATAGTAATAATAATAACAAAAAGACAAATAATAATAAAAATAATTTCTAATCAAAAAGTACATACTTTTATATTTCAATGATTAAACAACTTTTGGTTGACTTGTAAATATTATCGTTGAATTATTTATTTAAAAAGAAAAAAATTACACTTGAGAATTTTCCAAAAAAAAATAATAAAATTTACTTATTATTGTTATTATTAATATTAAAAGAAAAGAAGGGTGGTAATACTAATACTAAGCAATTAAGGAATTCTCCACTCACACGGACGGATATAAATTTTTTTGATTGGCTCAATATATCACGGAATTTTTATTTTGATCTTATCAATAATAATAAATAAATAATAATGATTAAAATCTTTAGAGTTTGAATCGAGCAAACTAGTTTTAGTGGAACAAGAATCAAGAAAAAAAAAGACTAGCTTTATTAACAAAAAGTCAACTTTTCTAATCACCAAATTTCCTCGAAGCACTGACTGATATTCAAAGAAAAAAAATTATTGCTATGCATCGTAAGGAAAATTTTACGTTGCTTGTGTGCTCAAATTCCCCAATTTGCTTCATCTCTGTTTTTTTTTTTAATCAATATCCAGCACAACTTTTTGTCAAGCATTTCCATTTTGATTTTTTTTTCGTGACAATTTATTCTGATAAATAATATGATCCTAAACCATTCTTGAAATGGTTCTCATTTTTAACAATAATAATACAAACGTACGTACTAATAATTTTTATAAATATTTCCCACAAAAAGGTAGTGGTAGTAATATCAAAATATATCTTTATATAAAACATCAGACTTTTTACTCTATTGATTTTTTCAAGCAAAGATACTTTTAAAACAGATAATCTTGGTTTATTACTATCAAATGAAAAACATTAAATATGATGATATCAACTCCAGATAAAAATCGGAGAGATATCATATATGATAAATAAATATTAATATAAATATAAATAATAATAGTAGCAATAATAATTGTTCGATAAAATTCCCAAAATTTCCAGGAAATCTAGCTTTTTGACTGTAAAAAACCAGTGATTTTGGCATTATTATTAGGGTTGTCTCCTATCTTAGAATCATTCATTCTAGACCTTCTAATAAATAAGACAACCCCAGCAATTAAAGCAACGACCAAGACTGCACCTGCAACTAATCCAACAATCATAGCTATTGGAGTTTTTGTTTGCGGTTTAGCGGTCTTGGTGGTGTTTATCTCTTCTGGTGAAGGAGGAACATATGTGTCCACCCATTTATAATTATTTTTATCAGCAATGCTTAATATTAAAATACCTTGAACAAATTCAGAAGTATAAGAACCCCCAATCTGACCTATTATTGTTGTTGATTAAATATGATTACTATTATTAATATATTTTAAAACATATGACTTTATATGGATGTATTAAATTTATCATTAGTTACCAAATGAGATTATCATATAATTTCCATACAAATTTGAAGTATGACCACGATGATTACCATCAATTGGATAAACCATATTTTTTGGAGTTGTCCATACAAAAGATTCTGTATCTAAGATTACCAATTTATTTGGACTTTGAGTACCACCATAAACAATTAATCTTCCATCAGGAGCTAAAAAACAAAATATACATATATATATATTAGAAAATTATTAATTAAATAATTACATTTATAACAGTAGTAGCATTAGTTGTAATCAATTTTCACCTAATACTGAAGAAAACCCATCTCTTGCAGCTAGATCACCACCACTTGTCGCCTAATATAACAAAAAAATCTATTAATATTCTTTATCATTGAACATATAATTGTAAATAATAATAATAATAATAATAATAATAATAATAATACTTACAACTTCAGACCATTTATCTTGTCTAATATCATACAGATATACCTAAGTTTTGTATACCAATCATAATTAATAACCACATTCATATCATTTTAAACAAATGTTATTGTTACAATTACTGTTACAACGATAATAATTAATACCTTAGAAAGAGTCCCTTTTATATAAATCATACTTTCATCGGTCAATAGATGAGAGGTGGTGTAAGATGATAAAAATACATCAACAATCTTTACTGATACAAGTGTCAAATCGTTGGTATTGAATTTAAATATGGTATCATCATAAAAACTTGTTATATAAGTATTTCCATTACTATCACTTGTGTATGTTGCAGAACTTATAGAATTAGTCTTTAATTCTGATTGTCCATCAAAGTTTTCAGGAGTCCATGTATCAAACGAAGCTATATTTATTGAATAGATTTCAGATCCATTTTCCATATAAGAATATCTTTGGCCACCTAAAATATAAAGCTTGTCTGTTCCTAATGCCAGTGATGCTTTTTGAAATCTTGGCACTGGTAATTCTGACTTTAGAATAAGTTCTTTTATTGGTGATTCTGTCTGATTGAGTGATGTGAGTGAAAACTGTTTAGATAAATCTAGACTGAATGTTTGATTCGTGTATTCAGATCTATTATTAGTTCCTCCAAGAAAATAGAGTTTATCATTTATTATGATTGAACTTTGATATGTTAATTTCAATGATTGAACAGATACCAAATATCTGCAACTATCCAAAATCAATAAACTAAAAATGATTAATTTAAGTTTCAATAAACAATTATGATTTATTAAGTTAACCATTTTTAAAAAATAAAATAAGTTGTGAAATAGAGAAACTCGATTTTTTCTTATGACCGTTCATTTTTATATCAACTATTTGTTTTCTCAAAAAATCACAAAATTAATGAATTCTAAATAATGGCACAAAATTAATGATCATGTTCTAAAACACTTTCCATGCTTTAATGAAATCCTTTATTGTTCTGTCGTTTTTGCTCTGCTCGTGATTCTAATCTGGCTAGTGATACGTTTCTCCAATATTATTATTTTCTCTCGTGCTCTCTTTGGCATCATTATTCAAATTCTAAATTGCATTGTTTTTGCAGATCCAAAATTACACAACTTTGCAATTGGTAATTCGAAAATAACACCAATAGTAGGCCAACTCGGACTAGATTTATGCATAACAAACAAAAAAACAAACAATAAAAAATTAAAATTAGACAACTTTCGTGTTTATCTTGTACATATAATCCGATTTTTGAAATGATAAAATACCGAATTTATAGTAAAAAAATCTAATCAATAGTTAGTTGGTCAGTTGATTATGTTTAACGAACGATTCAACCAGATAAATATTCTAAATATTTTAAGAGAAGATCTTGCAGAATCGTTCGTTTTATAAATTTTGATTTATACATAGTTGTTGTTTCTGATAATAGCTTTATTATTGTTATCCATAAAAAAACCGAATTTAATATTTACAAGTAATTTATTGATAATTAATTCGTTCTTTTCTTTTTACAAAAGTACCGAGCCATATATTCGCCATTACAAAACATGCGAGAACTAAATATAGCTCAAGTTATGACAAACACATACGCATAGTGACAGGTTTATATACACCCAATTTATACCATCATTTACGATTTCGCACTATGCGAAATATTTTAATGAAATATTCTATTATTCAATTGTTTATTAAGGAGAGACCAATGTCATATGATAATAGAAGGAGATGATAGATAAAGGTTAAGAGTTCCATTTTTGGTTTGAAGAATTGTAATTATTGCATTCTTAAATTCCTCAATAAAGAATTTCTCCTCTCCACTCTGATCTCCTTTTTCTAACTCGGCCAAGTAATTCCTATTTTATTTCTTGATTTATGAAATTCATCAAAGGTGGATATTTTCCTCTGTTATCTTTACAACTTTTATTATTTTTAATGTTTCAAGCAATTCAGACAATAACCATCAAATTACAATTTAAATTGTAAGTTCAAACAAAATGTTCTAATCATTGAATGTTTCTATATTCTTTTTTTAAAATTAGGCGATTATATATGCTCATTAATCTAAAGTCTAGTTGTTTAACAAAACTCACAACGGTGGTTTTCTTTTATTAATAATAAACAATTGATTATAATCAATTTAGTTACGGTTTTCAAAATTGGGATATTCATATTATAAACAAGAATAAAATGATATATAGTCACTTTCAAAATATTAAAATCTCAAGAAAGTTATTGATAAATAGTCACAACTTAAAAATTTCACAATGCAAGTATTTAAATTCCTTTACATTATGACTAAAAGTATGTACATTGTGATAAATTAATAATTGATTTCTAAACACTCTATTAGGAACTTTTGATAATGATGATAAAATATAAAATAACTATTTAATATATATGGTTATCGTATAATTACTAACGATAGAATCCTATGCACGAGTTGTTAATTCTCTGGGAGTAAGTTTGATGTTTAAATCTTTACAGATGGTGATTGTTGATGTTGCAAGTTTAAGGGGAGCCTTCATATCTACCAATTCAACATCAAATTTTCTGTAAACTAAAGTCAGCAATGTTTTTAATTCAATCATTGCAACTTTTCTACCTAGACACATTCTTGGACCTCCACCAAACATTAAAAATGAATTTTTATGCTGATTTGCAATCTGTTCAGGATCATAAAATCTTTCTGGCATGAATTTTTCGGGATCTTTCCAATAAAGTGTGTTATTGTTGATTCCACGAACATACATTATGAATAATGTTTTGCTTGGCCATTTGTATCCTGCTATTTCGTCTGGTTTATCACTGTATCTTGAAATCATACTAACTGTGGGTCTTATTCTTGATGTTTCTTTAATTATTGCTTCACAGTATTTTAATTTTTCAAGATCTGTTGTTGTTACTTCTCTGGTTGGATCATCCTTGAAGACTGAATCGATTTCCTCAAACAGTTTCTTTTTGACTTCTGGATAATGTGAAATGTAATATACTACGAAACAAAAAGTATTCACAGTCTAGAAATACAAAAAAAATATATCGTTATAACGTTTAAAAAAAAAAAAAAATTTAATATCTTATGACGTATATTACATTACATAATACGTACCGTATCTGTGCCAGCCACAAAAGCATCAAACATAACACCACGTATTTCATCATCAGTCATCGGCCTTAATAACTCTGGATTGACATTTTTTTGAGGCCGAGTGTCATATGGAGTATTAACAACAATCAAAGAGGTTAATAGATCAAGTTGTTTTGTTTTAAGATAATCATTATCATTATTAATATTTTTTTCAAGTTCTTTTCTTCTTTTTATGACAATATTTTTCAATCTTCCATAAAACATATAATTATTGGTCAACAATTTCTCCACACGAGTTTTAATAAAAGGTAAATCTTTTATCATTTTTGGTACAAACATGATTTGATTATCTGACACAAAAGTGTTTATACTTTCAATAAATTCTTCGGATTCAATCATCTCTTTTGTGGGCGCTTCATTTTTTAATTTACGATAATAATAATGGATTGTAGAAGACTGCTTCTCGGTTGTCAAGAGGGATATAAAATCACATGTAAATCGACGCATCCAAGTAGCTATATTAACAACTGCTGAAACATCATCTTTTGGTTTCAAATCCATCCAATAGCCTGACATTTCTTCAAATAGGGCATTTGCATATTTGCTAGGCTTGGGAGTAAAGGATAATGGCATAACTCCCTGCGAAAACATACTGCTATTAAATTTCCAATGATTGAAATCATGATTAAGTCCTACTCCTTTGTTTTCAAGATCAAATAAATCTAAAAGACCGTTATTAGCAGTTCTCATTAAATGACCACTATGAATAGATGATACCAAAAATTTATCTATATGTTCAGCACGAGTGATTACTATTTGTCTATTGCCGGCAATATTTACTTCGTATATACCCTCTTTGCCATATCCTTTATTTAATTCATGAAACCAATCATCGAGATCTTCTTTAAAAATCGCAATACTTCCTATTAGCGGAATTGGTATTGGACCAGGAAGTGGATTGACACGAGTAAAATATTTATAGTAGAAATGAATTATGTATAAAGATATTATAGAGAATAATGCAATACAAATATCGGCAAATTTAATATCACTAAAACTTGTATATAATGATAAACCCATGATTAACGATTTGTGATTTTTTTTTTTTAATATGTTGTTGGGATAAGTGTGTTTTGTAAAGGAAAATGTGTTTTGTAAAGGAAAGTATGTTTTGTAAAGGAAAGTATTTTTTGTAAAGGAATTGATTTGTTACGTAAAGGAATTGATTTGTTTTAAACAAGAAGTTTTATTTTCGCGATAATTTCGTTCCTTTATATACAGAAAAAACATGATGTACAATTTATTAATCTCCAACTCGCATGATTTCGGATAATAAAGAGGCTTTTCATTTGAATGAAATGATAGGTCGATCTTTTTATTATTAATCAAAAATTCTGGATTAATAAGGTCCTTCTGACCAAACATCAAATATCAACAATTATCCCTTTTTGTTGAATAAACAGTAACGATGAAACATACTCCAACTTTACATAATATGTAAAAACTTTACATTATAATAGTGTTGCAACATAATCACGATACAGTTAGACCAATTTTCTATTCATATTTATATTGTCTCACTATTAAAAATATATATCAAAAAATGAGAAAGGGATCAATGAGACGTGACCAGAACAAAATTGGAAAAAACAAAAATATCTGCATGTTTAATTCGTGTCTCGCCGATCATGTGTAGAAATCTATTATAAAATTGCAGATATAATTAACATAGTAAAATTGACGAAAATCTGCCATTACATTGCATCCAAGTTTGCTAAAAAAAAATTTTTTTTTCATGACTTTATTTGGTAGAATAAATCTCAAAGATTCCAAAAATATATATAAAAAAAAGTATTATAACTTTTTGCTTTTTCTAACTTTTATATTGGGCATCGCCAGATTCCAAGGATTTTACATATAAAATTGAAATATTAAAAAGCATAGATAAAAAAATTTATTTTTTGTTTGTACTAAACATATAGAATATGGTTTTTTATTACGAAAAAACCTTTTAAACAATAAACTTTCTGCCTAAAGCTTAGTTTTTTTATATTTAATATAAATATGTCGGTCAATTATCTTTTTATTCTTTTATTATTATCAGAATCCATTTTTTTATTAAAGCTCTTATTATTTGTTTTAAATAATATCCATGTGTGTGTTGATATGCGTTGTGGTTTTAATTATAGGGAGGCGTGAGATTCCATTTTGAGCGAAAATTATATATATATATAACTTTATCTCTGCAGATCATTAATAGATTTCTATACAAACACGAATTAATCATTAATTCGTGATATGTGAGACAACTGCAAATTTTTCATAATAGAGTTTGGCGCGAATTTTCGCAGATCACTAATTGAAATTTTCCGGAACCTATACTTCATTCCCGCTTATACGAATTTATAAATTGTATTTGCAATTGTAACGAATAATAAGAATCCCAAAGTTTCAATATACAAATTTTTAAAGGGAATTTCTTATAAAATATTTTATATTTATATGTAGGTAACGTTGGATTCTTGCCTAAAATTGCTATATAAAACTTGAGATTCAAGTATAATATTTAATTATTTATTCAAGAAAAAGAACTATAAATAGACGTTTGCATTTAGTTTTATTAAAAAAAAAAAAAAGAAATGTTTGGTTACTTTGAAACGTTAATTCGTGGTCCGTCGAAACTCACTAATAAAAACTGGACGATCGACATATATAAATTTAAAAAAACGTATCGAGTGACAGAAGTTGCATACTATGGAATTTTGTACTTTCGTTATGCAAAGCCACATAAAATCATGTAACTTTGTAGATAGGAACTTGGTTTTTTTCAAAAATGTAAAATTTCTCTTTTCTTATAATAAATAGTTTACTCTTGGGCAGCTGTGGATTCCACGCAAAATACATATATGAATTTTATTCATATAATTATCAGTTTTTTAATTGTTCTTTTGAATTAAATATATTTTTGACTAATCTCAATTCATTATCAGTTAATTGTGACTTGTCTGTTTGTTGTTCAAAGTATAATTTTGATTTTTTCTATCGATAACAAAGCATTTTTATGTAATACAGGTGAAGTAGAAAGAATTATTTCAGGCATATTATTTCATTTTATTTGACAAAAGTGATGTGTATGTGTAAATAATCAATTAGCAAACATATAATTTGTTGGTCAGTCTTGTCTCTGTCAATAATAACAACAATAACAAATAATAATAGTAAAAAAAAGAAGAATAATAAATTTTTTAAAAATTTTTTTCAATAATAAATAAGTTTATGTTTCACGGGTTCGTTATAAAGAGCATTATTTATTATATAAATTTGTATTTGGTTCCCCCAAAGACAGTTCGTTATACGGAATAGAGAATTCAACTATAAAGTTCGTTATATAGAGCAAATTTCATTAATAAAAAATCGGGACCAAAATCTTAGTTCGTTATAGGGAGCTTTGACTGTATTTTGAATCTCACGACCAAATTTGGTAATGATTTTCTTTTAATGTTGAACTTTTTTGTTGTAAAGAACTTTTATTTATTAATAAAAAAAAGTCAAATGAATCAAATGTATGTTGTAGAAGATATTCTATGAAAAAAAAAAGTTGTTGCACGAAATTTATTTAGTCTCAATTTCTTAAGTGTATAACAAAATTCGGAATTTTCAATTTAAGGAAAAACCAGCCGATAAGTTTTGAAGCTTGAGTCATGAACAATAAAACTTATCGGTTAAATTTTTTAAAATGATATAATATTTTTTTTGTTTTAGTATTTTGAAGTTGACCAATTGTTATTATAAGCAATTAATGATCTGAACACCGTATCGTTGACCAATTAAGAATTTTTAAATTTTTATGTCGCATAATTATGCTTAATCACGTGAGAGACGGTCATATTCCAAAAATTCAAAAAAAATAAATTATATCGCCACAAAATTATATTAATGATCGGCAAAATTTTGCAGTTGTCTCACGGAGCACGAATTAAAATAATAATAAATAAATTTTCCATTTGAACAAATATTAGAGTTTCTATTCGTAAAGCAAATTCTTATTCGAATTTTTCGCTTCTTCGAATATTTGTTTTATTTGATTATTCGAATTCGAATTCGAATTATTCGTTTTATTCGTTTATTCGATTCGAATCACACAGTGAGTCTCGATTTAGCGGATTTAGGGATAAAGTTTCAGGCTAAATTTTCTTATAATAATAATTATTTTATCTTGATATTGATTTAACAGATTTAATTGATTTTCGTATACATTCAATTTACCTTAAAATCCATATCAGATATGTGTCGTTTGATATAACGGATAATGATGATCCTTGCTATCTTTTGGCTATTATAAGATAATTGCAGTATTATTACATACAATGTATGTTAACACGTTATTGTATTATAATACGTCATTGTATGATAGTTAATTAACGTAAATAAGAGGTGTGTAAAACAGGGTTGGCAAATTGACTATATAGTACATTGAGAGCCATTAATAATTTAACTAAATATGGCTAAATGTTAAATAATGGAACCAATGGATCCATATCATAGTAAAATCGTGCAACTTCAACCACTAAGGCTTTTTTTTTGTGTCTTTAGATAACTGCACCATATAACTAGAAAAGTAAGGATCACGATCCATTACATAAATATTTATAACAAATATTACAACATTGCGGTTAGTTGCAACACCGTAATACCGTAATTTTACATTGCGGGTGCTAACTTTATGAATTACTCATGGTGTCATTCACTTTTTTAAAGCTTCATATGATATGTATGTTCAAATAATCTTCAAATGCGCGCTGAAAATAGTCAAATAGAAGCTTCTTTTCAACAAATCTCTAACAACTTAAATCATGGGTATCTAGATTTAATCAACGTCACAAAAAAACAACAACACTTCTATTCACAACACGATTTCTTGTTCAATCTTAAACTAATGATTCGAATAAAAATTTGATTTGTTTCATTTGTTTGTTCAACTCGCTCTTTCAGATATGCTTAAGCAGTTAACCCATATTTCAATTATTACATTGAACCTCTGGACACCATATACAAGGACTATGAAGGAAAAATAGATTGATATATTATTTATTCGAATTATTAGTTTTATTCGAATAAACTTTCAATGTAATTTGAATACTCCAACCCACAACGAATAAAACAAATAATTCGAATAAACCTTATTGGAATAAAAATCCTACTATTACATACAGTCTAAGCTCTCTATACCGAACCCCCTGTCCATATATGTAATTTTCTGCTTTTGTTCATTATATAGAGAGAAATTAATTAATAAAAAATTGTATCGGAAGTTCGTTATAGAGGTTTGGTATAGAGAGCTTAGACTGTACAGTAGAAAAATTTTTTGATCGATATTTTTTGAAGATTTTCGATAAATTTTTCCTAAACCAGACACCTGGCACACATAGATTAAATTTTTTATGCAAAGTTAAAAGTTAAAAAACATTCATTAAAAATGTCGAAAGATAAAAGCGAAAATTTTTTAAAAAAAGACATCACAATTACTATTTCGCCATTAGCAATATTAGCAGTTATATTGTCAATACTGATATATAATTATAATAATAATGATTTTTATAAAAATCAAGAAGAAATTTGTGATATTTCTACTGTAGGTGGAGGTAACAAGTATCAATGGATTTCTACTCGTGAAAATGATAAAAGAACAAATTACACACATTTAGATAATGGCGCATTTGTATACAAACATATTTATTTGGATGAATTTGAACAAGAATTTAATATTCAACCTTTATATTATATGGTTAATTAATTTTTATTATCATTATCAGTTATTATTAAGATCAATGAGTTATTTATATCTAATGAATTATTTCTTGATTATTATTAATAATAAAGGTTGTGGATCCATTAGTTGAAGAACTCTTGGATAAACACAATCTTTCAGCTCGTCTAAATAATGTTACAGATATTGATCGCAATTTTATTGCTGAAAGATTTGTGAAAAGTAAAGAATATTCACCATATCTTAAAGATCTCAAGGAAAAGGTCGAGCGAGGCGATAGAGATATCGATGATGGAAGAGTTTATATACGTTGGGTTAATGATCATGTTAGATATGGGATGTTTGCTGGTAAAGACTTTGAAAAAAATGACATTATTGGACTTTACACTGGTAAGTTATTATATATGATTGAATCACCATTAGATGAGCGGAGTTGTGGGCGAGTGTATCAATGAATTAATATATTTTAATAAATTAGGATATATTACCAAGAACATTAGCGATTATGAATATGGTAAGTTTTCAAGTATGATGATGAGCTGAATAATTATGTGTCAAAGTATTATAACATTTTAAATTGCATAAAATCATATGATAGCTTGGGAATATAATTATATTGTTAATGTACTGGATGAAAATAATGCAAAAGTTGGAGTTTGTATCGATGCAAAATACCGAGGGAATTATATGAGATTTGCAAATCATCGTGACAGTAAGTAAATCATGATCATAATCATTTTCTCTTGTTCATCTTTCTACATTTTCCAACATATTATATTTTCATTGATATTTTAGATAACCCAAATGGGGATCAATTCTATACTATTTATGATGATAAATGGCATGTTCTTTATATTGCTCAAACAAGTATTAAAGTACGATCTTTTCTAATTATTTAATTACCATTATTATTGATTATCTCTAATAACTTTGTTAATTATTAAAGGCTCATGAACAAGTACTTGTTAATTATGGTAAAGCTTATTGGAAGGATAAGAAGAAATATGATTTATAATAATGTATATATATATATATATATATATATATATATATATATATATAATTCCTCTTACCTTACTCTTTCTTCCACCTTCTCTTTCATCACGGCTTTTTTTTAATAACTTTTTGAACCTTGGATTCTTGTCCAGAATCTTTAATCACATACAACACCATAATAATAAAACAATTGGTATACACCACAATTTTTCTTCAATTCTTATTAAATTTTCATTATCATAGTCGTTAACATTATAATCATTTTCTTCTTTTTTATTCTGACTACTCTGATTCTGACTATTGCTGACAGATAATAGAATTGGTATGATTGATATAAAAAGTGATGAATAAATTTTATAAATTATATTATTATCTTTAGTTGATTCCTGCAACAATAATAGATATATTATTGAATGGTTGGAGCTGTTGAGAGTAGAGTTGATATTTTCGGATATAGAATATTGGGATAGGTTTTTTCTGATGTTGGTAATTGAATTACTAATAATCGAGAAGTTGGTTTTGATGATATTGTTAGTGGTGATGTCAAATAATATTGATAGATCAATGATATTAGTGATATAAATCTCTTCTGAACTTACAGAATTGTTACTAACAGAGCAAAGAATATCACTTCTACATGTAATTAATTATCAATGTTATTTACAACAAATCGGCCAAAAAATAATACTTTTCTCAAACTAATGATGATAGCCGAACAAATCCGAAATAGTTTCGCCCACAGAAGTACAAAACTTAATAAATTGTAGGTGAAACTTGTTAACGAAGCGCCGTCCAATCGTATGTCGGACATGTGACCTAGTCCCTCGTTTTAATCATATTTTTATTATTTATTTTTTTATTTCTTATACAGTCATAACTCGTTAAACCGAAGTCGATGTTTTCACAATAACAAAAAAAATTCCCGGTTTAAAAAACCTTAATAAAATCGGCTTATAGAGTAATAGGTAGATAATAGAAAAACGTCAGTTTATCGTGTATATTCGTTTTATCAAAGCATCGTCTTAACAAATTTTGACTGTATACAGTCAAACCTTGTCAACGCGACATATAAGAAGTTTTATTTTATATGTTTTTATATCAGGAATGTAAAGTGGAAGCAAAAATTTTAAAAAGTCCACTATGACACGACAAGAAATTAATTATAGTTGCTGTGACAATGTTTGGCTGTACTGTATATATTATTAATATAAAGTCATTCTTTGACCAAGTGAATTTTTTTTATCGATCAAATTATTAATTAATCTCAAAGTCTTGCTTGAGAGTAGAAGCAGAAAAGTTAATATAACCAATAATTCCTTTGCAAATAATTCGTTTTGTATTATAATAATCACTTTCGAGTACGTAGTTAAAATTGCCTAATGCCCAAATTATGGGTTAGTTTCGGCTACACACAAAAGATATGCGGAATCAAGAAAAATAAAGCAAAGGAGTATGTAAACGAGTAATAGATTAGATAGTAATAATAAGTAATAGCAGTAGTAATAATAGTAATTGCAGTAAAACCTTGTTCAACAGCTTATTCAAGTAGTGAATTGTTATTTCACTTGATTGTTTTTTCATTTTCTTTACATCTCTCAGTATTTTTGAATAATTTGCCTCAAACGGTAGGTAGATCAAGGGTTAAAAAATTTGCTTACGTAAGATTCAAAATTTGGCGCCAAAGTATTTAGATTTATTTTATCTAAATATAATTTATAAAATTCTACAAAAAAAAAAAAAAAAAATGGAAGAAAGGAAAGTATTAATGATAATTAATAAATTAAGATTTTAATAATAATAATGGTTTTATTTTTATTATTACTATTATGCATAATTAGAACTTATAATATTCTTGTGGCAGCTGAGGCATCAACCATTTCATTTAATGCAATCAATTATGCATTTGATCTATGTTCACATTTATCTAAACCATATTCATTGAAAATAATATATATTATTGCATTGAATCCTGAAACACATGTACCATTCTTGTAAGTTTTAAAATCAATATTAATTATTAATATTGATTACTATTAATAATGTTATTTATTATAGATGTAATTTGGATAAAGCAAACAATATTGACATTCTTTCAGATGCAAAAGAAACAATAAATAAATTAAAAGACTATTTAAAAAATTTTGATAAAACCATGGTAAGCCATTATATTATATATTGTTTAGATGCTTTATAATATATTTTATATGCATTATTTATCTGATTTATTATTATTAGCCAAAAGTGAAATATGAATTTATTGAATATGAAGAACATGGAACTGTAGGAGAAGTTATAAAAGAATATATTAACAAGAAAGAACCAAATTTAGACGCTTTAATTATTGGATCAAGAAATCTTGATGGGTTCAAAAAGGTTTTTTGTTTGTTTGTCAATTTAATTAAATATTTTCAAAATAATCTTGATTCTAATTTCTTCAATTTTTTAGATGGTTTTGAGTTCTACTAGTGATTATTTAGTAAAACATATTAAATGTCCAGTAACAATTGTTAAATCTTAAAGATAATAATTGTATCAATCAATAAAAAATAACAATATTATCCAGGTTGAGTTAAATATTGATAGATTTATTGGATTGTTTTCTAATTTAAATGATAATGATAATAAATTGGAAAATGATAATGAAAATAATAGTGCTGAAAAGAAACAATTTTTAATCAGGAATTTACCTGGTAAATAACATTAAATTTATAATCCTTTCACTTCTGAAGTTCAAAAATTTATCATTAAAAAATGTTTAAAAGATTGATATTGTATTTGGGAACCTACATAAAAAAATTTTAATAAAGATTATGATGATGATAAGAATGAGGAAAACATCAACATCCTCATCAAAATTCTTAAAAGTCAATAACAAATACAATGGCTACTCCTTACTAAGCCGGTTTCAATATCGTCATAACATTCATTTTTGGTAATTTATGTTGAATAATTTTACTTTATCTTTAATCTTCAGAATTCGTGACCACTCAACATTTGTCTAATTTTGTCAAGTAAATTATTATTGCTCTGCCAGTTACAACAAATGTTAATATGCTAATTTTTACCAGATCAATAATTGCCTACCCAATAAATGAGATCATATCATCTATGGAAAAAGACTTACCGAACTCTTATGTTTTTTTACTCAAATGATTCATATCCAATATCCAAATTTCCTCCGGACTCTTAAATGGTAAAAGGCCTTTTAATATGTAAGTAACACCATAATGATTACTTGGAAAATCAATTAATGGATGAAATCAAAGAAACCTACTGTATCATTTGCTTTTTTATCTATAGTCGACATTTCTACTATTACATCTGCTATATCTGCATCTACTACCTCGTCGACATTGTCCTGTCATTGGAAGATTTCTATTAAATTGTTTGAAAAAAAAATTTTTAATAATTTAGTATGATCAATTCAAAGTCTTAAAGTTAGCGCCTACTGACTAATATTAAAATCATTCTAATATTGAACCTCAACTGTCATTAAACTCCTGACTCGTTTCGATCGTAAAAATTTTTCATCGCCTACGATTGATTGATATTTCTCTTTACAGCGCTTACCATCATAGTTTTTTTGAATTAAGGTGAATTGGTTTTTATCCTCTTTAATTATTTGAAATATTAACAAATAAAAAAGAAATTCTAGACAATTAAATAAAAAGGATTATAAAAAAAATTTTCAATAGATCTCATGCTTCCCAAAAAATTGTGTTTAACAACGCTTTTACACTAAAATGCTTTTTGAAAACTTATATATAATTTTTGTTGTGCCAACCCAATTCTGTTTTGTCTATTTTTTAAAAAAATAACAATAAAATTCACAAGAAAACGAGTTATTCATTGATATGTATAATATACTATATATTAAGATTTATTATTTTCTACATCAACAAAATTTTTAAGATTTGTATTTTTCTCTATAATTCCAAACAATCCTGCTGTGTTCTTTCTAGCTTCCTAACATCTCAACATGTTTCAATATATATATATATATTATATATGTACAATTATCTTAATTCAATAATTCATTTGCTTCATTGAAATTCCAGTTCTTATTTTTATATCGTGCAATAATAGTAATAGCCTCATTCTTTTTCGTAGATATCAACGATTTATTCGGTAAATAGCATTTAGATGATCAAACACTTTTTCTGGATCACTGTATATATATATAATTGAATTTTTCTTAAACCTGTACTGTTCCCTTAGAACCATTTAACCATTTTCTGCATTAGAGCCTTTTTTTTTTGCGTCTTCATTTTGGTGAAAATCAACTAATTCACATTTATCTATCCATATATTACAGAAAAACGAATTGTTAAAATTATTACATAAATCTAATGAATTTACATGTATATTGGTATATCTATCACAGAAACAGCAGGTTTTTGTAATAATAATAATAATAATAATAATAATATAGTTTATAAAGTCGCGGGAACATCTAATGGTGATAAATACGCACGATATGTCTCCAAAAACACAAACTGGAAAATCGAAATAAAAAAATCTAATATTTCAAAAGAAGTGATCATATTATAAAGCAAAGAATTAACTTTTTTTTCAAATTTTAATCGAATTTAAATATTGTAGATGTTTGCAGATTTTTATTATTTTTTGGGAAAAGATTTTTTTTAAGTTTTTACTACTCGGCCTTGGATTGTTGCGAGCAAGATTTGTTGTGTGCGTTACTGCTTCTTTTGAATCTCTTGCATCTTGAAATCTTTTATTTGGGTTTTTGATCACTCATTACCTAGAGTGAGTGCCATTAGAGGCAAATTTTCATATAGAGTTCTAGTCAAAATCCAAAATTCTGTAGAAGCTTTAAAAGAAAAGGTTGCATAAATTTGTCTGTCGTATTCGATTTCTTATCTTGTATAAAGAGATGGAACTTATTAGTTATCATGTAATTCATTGCTCAAAATAAATACTTTTTTAAGATTCGGTTTATAAACCGTCAGTTTGGCTAATGAACCGTGATCTGAACCGAGGTTTTATGTAATAGTTATTCCCTGTGTAGCAGGGAATAACTGATTTATTTCCTGGATCTCAAAAAAAATGTCAGGATCGATGCGACTAAAATAAACTTTTTTAATAAACTTTGTAAACATTTCTAAT
>CAJVPN010000745.1:0-21923 GCA_910592215.1 Entrophospora candida
TACTTCAAATTTAAGTCATCATCTTAAGAATCATAAAAATAAAATTGATGTTAATGTAAATAAACAAGCAATGATGTAGGGCAGTAATAGTGAACATATTGTGTGTACTGTAGATATTTAAATCAATTAATATATCTACATTTGTAATTT
Organism: Entrophospora candida; assembly: GCA_910592215.1. NCBI lineage: Eukaryota > Fungi > Glomeromycota > Glomeromycetes > Entrophosporales > Entrophosporaceae > Entrophospora > Entrophospora candida. The sequence continues at coordinate 151 of CAJVPN010000745.1, forward strand.
TCTCAATCTGTAACCTGTTGACCCGATGGGTTGGGTTGGGTCAACTGTTTAAAAGTTCGAGTCGGGTCAGGTTGAACCACTGACCCGACCCAACTCGTTCGGTGAAAAAGGGGCTCCTAAAATTATGGTTGGAGTAAAACATTATAAAACATTAATATCTGTTTCAGAAATCTCTTCATGAAGATAAAAATAGACAGTAAGTTTGTTAGATTTTTTGCCCAGAGATTTTTGTCTTTTGTTTTGTAATTGTGCATCCTCATTCTGCTCTCTTTTCTAATGTTTATTATTTTTCTTTCTTCTTGGTAAATTTCATAGGTGATATTCTTTCCTTAGATAAGCTTCAAGTGTCTGAGTATCATTTACTTGAAAATATAAGGAGCAATTTTTTCACCATGTTCTTTCTTCAAAATACTTCTAGTGGTGCTGTAATTTTTGGGTTCCATAGTAGATCTGATGTAGATGAGTTTCATATTAATTATTTTTATGCAGAGGTAATCCTATATAAGAAACAAAAAACAAAAATCATAATCACAATACAGTTGTGATGTTAAAAATTTTTGGCCCCTGAAATTGTTGGTAATACCAAAAGTTCACTTTGTCTGGTTTTGTTGCAACATGCCATTTTTTCTTGAATCTCAAAAAAATTTAATAATGAATTCTATCTCTGTGTACTAAAGGTCTGAATGTTTCTTTTTTAATCATAACCAAGCACTTAGATCACACAATCATCATCATTGATAACCTAAGCAAAACATTAAATATAAGTCACAATAGAACCTAATTATTGGTTGCCATATTTTGCTTTTCTCAAATTGTAAATATTACTTTATTATAAAATAACAAAGATAATGAATTGATAAAATATTGAATGATTTTAAAAATTTTCTAAATTCTGTTTTCCCAAATATATTAATTCTTCAATTTGTAAATCATTTATCAAACTATTATTATTTTGTATATTTCCATAAAAATTATTTGCAATGTTTTTTAGATTTTCTATTAAATTAATATTTTCAATTAATTGATCTGATGATGGAGGTGTGTTTCTTATAATCAATAAACAAAATAATAAGATATTTGAAAAAAGGATTATTTGATTGTTGTTGCATAATGAAGAAGAAGAATATGATGATAATGATGATGAATTTATGGATTTGTCTAAATAACAAAATGAAATTAATGTGTGTTTGTATATATAAATAAATAAAATAAATATTACCACATAATTTAATTTGGCATGAAAAAAGAAATATTTACCAAGAAGATTTAAGATTTGAAAGCATATTTTCATGACTTTTGATATTTCTTTCTCATTTCTAATAACAAATTTTTCTCTTTCTGACACAATTATATTTAATAAAACTTGTATTGGACCAAGAACATCATTAACAAAATCTTTTGAATAAATTTTGTTAACATTAATATTATCAACATTACTACTACTAGCACTATTGCTACCACTGCTGTTGATATTAGACCAAATATTAAGTATATGATTAATTATTAAATTACTACCACCATGAGAAAGAAAAGCATCTTGAGGTTCTTCCTGAGATGTGAGATTCAAATAAGCTGGCATCATAATTTTAACAAGATTTAATTCCAAGTTTTCCTTTTCACTGCATTTTTATTAACAAAATAAAATAATTATTAACATAAAGTCTTATTTGTCAAATAAATAAATTGGTTTTATTAATGTATTGTTTCAAACCTATAAGAACAAATATTGATTAAGAATGGCATAAGAAGTGAAACTTCTTTTTGAAATTCATTTTCTTCAGCTAACCATGATGAAAGAACCCGTATACTTGCTAAAATTTTAAAATCATTAATTGCTGCTTTAACATCATTTTTTGTATATTCCTAAATTATATCAATCAACCAATGAATCAATGAATCAGTGAATCTAAAATAACCAAATATGTAGATTAATAAGGAAAAAAAAATTTCTTACTTTGAATTCAAGTAAATTATCAATTATTGCTCTAAATGTTTCAGTTAAAATCCCTTTGATTTTTAATAATATTTCTGGATCAAATTTCATGGCAACTTCAACATTGTCATCTTGAGAATTCAAATAATTTTCAAATTGTGAAAAGTATTCTATTGATTTTTCTAAAATAGTGTAACATACTGGTAACATTATTTCATGTTTATTGGTATTATTATAAGGATTATTGACATTATTATTATTGCCTTTATTATTGTTATTATCATCATCACTATTTTTATTATTGTCTTTAAGGTCTTTATTTTCAATAATTTCATATTGATCCATCAATTCATCCAACAGTAATCTAATTTCAACACATGCCAATTGTATCACCAGTGCAGCAAATTTAAAATCTTCATTGACCTTTTCTTTTGGATATTTTGATAGCTTTTTATGTGAAAAGTCTTCATCGATATTTGGTGAGAATAGCCATCTGCCACCAAAACGATCAAGTAAAAGCATTACCAAAGATAATGCTTTATCTCTTTCCTCATTACCTAATTTATTACTTAAAATATCTTTTAACCCATCTCTGATATTAATAATCACATTATAATTTTTTTGTTCTTTAAAAACTATATTAAATTTCTAAAAATTAAAAATTAAAAATTAAAAAAGTTGGATATACATGTGTATATATATATATATTAAATATACCTCATCTGTAAAACGAGAAAATAATTCATGAAAAAAATCAAGTAATTGAAATTTAAGTTCTTCTTGATTGGTTTTGAAAAGTTCTGAAATTTCACCAAGCACAGAAGTCATGAGATTTTCATTTTCCAAAATATTTGATAAATCTTCTTTATTCATATTTTAAAAAAAAATTTATTTTACTGATTTGAAAAATGCCATATTTGGTAAATTTATTTTTTCCAAAAATAAAATAAATAAATAAAAAATAAAAAACTCGTATTTAAATTCCATATTAATATAACTGCTTTTAATGTAACACTAAAAAATCCGATCTCAATAATTAAAATGTACTGTATGTATAGGCGAATCTTCAGAAATAGCTATTATAGAGAGAGGTTGCTATAGAAAATTTATCGATCATCCATCACATGGACAAAATTTTATCATTTGTTGACTGGAAGGAACAAATAGTCGACTCAAATTCATCAGGAAACTTTTGAGCTTAGGGATCCCTTAAAATGATGTGGAATCCTTGATTCTTTCAAAAAATTTAAGGATTCCTTAAATTTCATGGATCCTTTAATATAAAATCCTCAAGGAATCTTACATAACTAAATCAATATCAATTCAATAAAATAAATATAACAAGTATTTTTTAAAATTTATTTATTAATTTGCTAAATTCCATTTTAAATGACCCAATTATAAGATTTATAGTGCTTAGACGATTTAACGAATTGTAGTATTATATATAGTATTCATGAGAATTATATCGAGCATATTAAATTTTATCAAGTATTCATTTTTTGTGCAGTTGAACGAAGAAGAAAAATAATAATAATAATAATTAATAATTAATATTAACATTAACATTAAAATATATATATATATATGTATATAATTTCACAAGGTTCATGTGTCATCAATACTGCAATACTATTTGAAGTTCATAGAACATCTACATCATGTAAGTGGTCGATCAGTTGATATACTTTCTATTGTAACATTTTTAAAAAAAAAAAAAAATTTTTTTTGTCGTCCAAGCCGTTTTGCACTATTTCAATCTTTTATGGGTATAAAAAATATAAAAAATATAAAAAATCAACTTTTTTTTACGCATAATGCCGGAATTTACAAAGTAATAAAATACATAAAACTAAAAAATTATGTTTGTTGGTTCGTACTTTTTTTTTATGGCATAATAATAATAATAATAATAATAATAATAATAGTATACAATTCTTTTTCGCCTGATTCCTTACTAAAATGCGTAGTTTTTATTTTTGGCAACCCAACTGCATCCAACTCACTTGTTTCTACTCTTTATTTTCGAACTGAAAGCATTGTTTCAGCAGTGAATATACTCTTATCTCTTAGAAGTTGTTTTATTTGCTCAGACATGTATTTACTTCCACCACACTTTCCAAAATTTTGCTTTTCGCAAAAAATCCAAACCAGTTCAATAATTCATTCTAAAAATTTTAAAATTCGTTAATTTAACATCTAGAAAATATTTATATATTAATTTTTTTTCCTATTTATAGTTCACTCTCTCCGTAATGGACCACCATATTAATAATAAATTTATATATAGACATATAAATTAGGCTTAAATTCTCAATCCGTTATAAAGCAAGATCTATTATAGAAGGATCCGTTGTAGAGAGTGTGTGGACTGTAGAGAGTATTGTTATATAGACAATAATAATTCATAGAACAAGATCCGTTATATAGAGTGTGAACTGTACCTTATTCATTCTTTTTAACTGCTTCATCTTCAGTCCCAGATACTATTATATGGCGTTTTTTTTTTCGTTGATTGATATAGATAGTGCGTTGTTCAACACTGCACCCTGGGAATAAATTTCTATACAAATTTTCATGGGAGATAAGAAAAATGTTTATTTAGATTTAGATAACATATACCTTTTGATTTTGTTTAGAGTTCTTCTCCAATCTGTTTTCATAATGTAGACGAGGAATTATTGAACCTAATGGAATTAAATTTACTTTTAACAAGGGTTGGTTAGTCTTTTTTTAATTTTTTTAAAATTATATGCATTCTATTATCTATTTAAAATCAACGCAGTCACTCATCATTAAAAGTATATATATATATCTGGCAAAATTTCAAGTGCACTGAACATAAGTGTAACCGATCGGCTATTGTGAAATAATTTGGTTACACTATTCGAAGTCCACCATTCCTTATTCCTTTACGCCAAGGAATGTAAATAAGGTAATTAATTAATCGAATTTGGTTAATCGCATGTTGCACGCATCGAAAATCTTTAAACAAATTTTATTGCACAGCCCCATAAACATTGATATATAAAGAATTAAATTTAAATTTATAACAATTATTATCATGTCTTCATCTGTTGCTAGAGGTAACAACTTCGAGTTAGAAATTTCGAGAATTCTCCGTCGCGTGGGCATAGAATGTTATCGAATAAGGTGAATAAATATATCACTGAGTAGTTTGTCGAGTCGTTATGTATCCGAAGTTACGCTGCCACTAGGTGTAAAAATCGGAGAATTGAAAGCGCATCGAGGCCACAGCTTGCGAAAGTTACCAGTTGGGTGTTTAGACCTGGCGTATGGTGGACGGCATTCTGTGAACGTTCTTCTCCGTTTCCGAAAGGCTGTCTGATAGATGTGATTTCCGGGCCGAAGTGGTGAATAGGATACATGAACTACTGAATTGAAAGCGCATCGAGGCCACAGCTTGCGAAAGTTACCAGTCAGGTATCCAGACCTGACGTATGGTGGACGGCCTGCTGTGAACGTTCTTCTTTTAGTTCTTGATGATGATGATGCAAATTCTCACTCTTTTTTTTAATTTCTTAGACCCGGACCAGGGGACGGAGGTGTAGATATAACTGGGAATTTTGTAAGAATCCCGATTATTATCCAGTGTAAGGACCAAAGAAGAGGAATCGGTAAGTATTGACTTGGTGTATGTTTGAAAATAGCTATATTAATTAATCGATTGTAGGTCCTGCAGTCGTGCGGGAATTGGAAGGAGTGCTAACCAAATGCCATGAAGATACAATTGGTATTGTGGTAGTCCCGGCCAAAAATAAATTCAACGATGGTGCAGTAGAAAGAGCTGGAACATCTAAATGTAATATTATTTTAACAGACAAGAGAGATTTATATTTGGATCTCATTCGGTTTGTCGAAAATCGACAAACTAAAAGCTCTTACGATTACAACTTTATCATTTTTCTTATTTCTTTTTTTGGAACTTTTACATCTACATTATTATTGTACATAATTTTTCTTTTAAAAAATAAATCTTAATTATTTCACGTGAAAAGCGTTCCATCTTTTTCTTCCTCAATAATGCAAAGCAATCTGAAATGATATTAATATGTACATGAGGCAGGCAATTTAATCGAATTTGTGCTAATATTAATATTAATATGTCAAGTATCCGGGCACTTATATTATTTTCATTCTTCGCGTAATTCTTCTATTCAAGAATTCACTTTTTCTGTCTGATGTTCTTCTTGTCTATCGAATATATTTTGCCGGGTTCTGAATTGTATTGATGATAAAAAGAAAGAGAGAGATTAATGTTTATATTACCATGATTGATTAATAACTGGTAAATATTACTACCATTCAATGAGGCATAAATCACTGAAACCATAAATGTCTAAACTGTAAAAATACGCAAAAAATAATTTTCGGTAAATAAATAAATTAAATTTGATGTTAACTAAGAGATGGATGAATGTTAGAGTTTTGCATTTAGCATGTTCTGTATGATTTCAAGAAAACTTTCAAAGCACCTTTAGCTTCCTCGTACACGAGACCGGAAGGACGTTTTATGAAACTTGTCAAGATGCCAAAGAAAGCAATAGAATTAGTCTTTTAATATCGCTCGCCCATAAAAAAACCGTTATTCATAATAATCATAAACATTACACATTCAAGACAATGTTTTGTGATATTGTTTTGCGTCAAAGATAATGTAAATCAACCATTCGATAAATTCTCATAATCCTCCTGCCTTGTGTTGAAAAATCAAAGTACAAATCCTTCAATGATCATTATTACAATTTTATTTTTGTTTAAAAGCATTGTCCCAGTAATAATATTACCCCCTGTAAAAAATGACACTCCAGAATATTTCCATTATATATCTCCGTGATCATTTTTATCACTCCGTAAATGTTCAGTTTATTTCATAATAATAAAAACAGCAACCAAGCAATCCGGGTTTTTTCCATGGTGTCATTTATATTAATATAGAGACACTTGTAAATCTGGAAATTAAGAATAAGATTTTATAGTTCTGGAATGTTATTAACTGGTAAAGCCACAAATAAAAACAGACCTTTTTATTATTAAGTAACTGATAAACTCGCAAATAAAAATGGACATTTTTTTTCCTTACAAAGCATTTTATTCGTTAACTATAACTTGATTGAAACATACTACGGAAATACATTATTATTATTAATTAACTAGTCGCATGACGTTGTAAAATAATAAAATTTTTTGATGCAAAAGTATAAAATGCAAATAATTATATTGTTATGAATATTTGTAGTTTAAAATTTTTCTTTTACATTTTATTCCTACATAATAATAATGGTTAAAATAATTAGATAATATGAGCAAGCAATAATAATATAACAATTGTCAAAAAAGAAGAGAAATGTAAAGAGATATTTAATATTATTATTAAAATGCGTCAACGAATTGTGATTTAAAATCAGTATACTAAATATAAATAAGTTTTGAACATTATGTGCAATATGTGCAATAGAAGTCAGGCTTTCTTTTGAATCTAATATCACTCAATTCGATAAAATACTTAGCAAGATACAAAAATATACGGTAATAGGTAAAGAACTATTTTAAGTATATTTTACAAAACTTGCTTTCCAAGATTTGTTTGTTAATTAATTTTAGTAAATATTTAATATTAATATTAAATTTTAGAGTTATATCTTAAATTGTTATGTGTTTACAATTATTTCGTCGACATTCATGTATTAAGGTTATTTTGATTATATCGAGAGATATGGTCAAGAGAAGAGTTAGAAAGAGAGTTATTCTTCAACAAAGTCGAAAACCAACCCTTTAAATACATTTTCGAGTAGTACAATTTAATTTATTAGACTATTTCAAAGATTGCTTCCAACTTCTTAAAACAATTGTTGGTAAAAGTGATTGTTGACAAATGAATCAAACCAACATTTATTTTTACGTTATCAAATTCATGATTTTGATTGGCCAATCAACAACAATTGCATGGGTTAAAATTTCGTGTTACCAGAACGGTCTCACTGACGCAGTAAAAATACATGTACTAAAAAGGAATAGAACTTAAATTGAAACGATGATCGGCAAATTGCAAATTTATTTATTTATTTAAAAAAATTAAAAAACGTTCAAGATGCCCAGTAACAATTTGTTTATATCTTTAAAAAACTTTAATGAATTAATTATTGACCTTATGAATTTTAACAATGTTGCTTTACCACTGAAAAATGTTGGTAAACTTGTAAATGATTTTACAAAACTTTTAAAGGAATCCGATTTTCATGATATGGAAATTACAGTTGGAATGGAACATAACTTTAAAATATTTAATGTCCATTCGGCCATTTTAAGAGCAAGAAGCTCCTATTTTAATGTAGAATTGTCAAGTAATTGGGTTAAAAGATCTAATACCGGGATCATTATTTTTGAAATGAAAAATATTTCTCCAAAAGTATTTGAAATTATTTTAGAGTAAGTAGTCTTGATTCTAATATTATTGTTGTTGTTGTTATTATTAATTAATTAATATAATTTTTTCCTTATTATATAAAAGGTATATTTATAGTGGAGTTATTTACATAAATAATCTTCATCCACTTGAAATTATTGAATTGATTGAAGCTTGTGATGAATTGTGTTTGAATGAGATATTTAATGACTTAGGTGATTATTTGATTAAAGAACATAAAAAATGGATCAAACAAAATTTAGCTTATGTTTATATAATTTCACAACGTAATTCATTCACTTTTACTCAAAATTATTGTGATGAATTGATTCATAGAGAGCCAGCATTAATATTAAAATCTGATGATTTCACAACTCTTGATAAACCGTTGCTTATATCTTTTTTACAAAAAGATAATTTGGATTTAAAAGAAATAGAAATTTGGGATTATGTTATTGAATGGGGAATTGCTCAAGATAGTGAGAAGGATTTTTATAAATGGAATGAAGACAATTTCAACAAATTAAAAGTTCTATTAGATGACATGATTCCACTGATAAGATTCAAAGAAATTTCTTATGATGACTTTAATAAAAAAATTGAGCCATTGAAAATGATCATTAACAAAGATTTGTATAATGAAATTCTTGAATATCACCTTAATGTGGATAAATGGCAACCAAAACTAATGCTTCAAAAAGGGCCAAGATCAAAATCATTATTAAGCTTAGAATCCAAATGCCTTATCTCTAGTTGGATTGACAATCAAGAAGAAAATATTTACAATACTCCTTATGAGTTCAAGTTGCTTCTTCGTGAACCTCGTGATAATATTTCTAGATCAATTTTCAATTGCAAATGTGGTAATATTGAACAAATTGTTGTTGTAATGAAAATTAAAGAAACAGGAGAGTTGGTTGGTGGATATAATCCAGTTGGTTGGGGTGTAAAGGATAAATCTCCAGATGAAGAATATTGGATTGAAACTAATAAAAGCTTTATTTTTAAGATTGATGATGAATCGAAAATGAAAAATTCAATCCTAAGTAGAGTTCAAATACCCAGTGAAGCATTATTCAATGGAGGTGAGCAAAAATCCAAATATTTAATAGATTTTGGTGCTTTTTACCTAAAACAAGATCCGGATGATGAAATTTATTTGCATTATCGGTTTGGTGAAAAAATATATGAAAAAGATTTAGATATAAAAAAAAGAGAGAATCCCTATTCACTAGAAGAAATAGAATTTTATCAAATCTCAATTAAATGATTTATTTATTTGTCATGTGACATTTGTTGGTGATATAAAATTACGTAATAACCCAATAATAAATAATAATAAAACAAAAAATATCGTTCTTTTGGAATTAAATCCTTTTTTTTTAAAAAACAATTTAAATAAAAAATGAATTTATCAAAGCCTTCTTCTTCTTCTTCTAAATTGGATGCGAAAGATTTGCTTTATGCTGGCTTCAATCAAGACTATGGCTGTTTTGCAGCTGGCTTAAACACCGGTTTCAGAATTTATAATTGTGATCCATTAAAAGAAAAAATGCGTAAAGGTAAAGCCAAACAAAATTTTATTTATTTTTAAATTTAAAAATATCATATATAAATATAAATATAAAAGACATAAATCTTTCCCCTTTTTTCTTATAGACTTAAAAGGTGGCATTTCTATCGTTGAAATGTTATTTCGATGCAATTATTTGGCACTTGTTGGTGGAGGTAAAAACCCGGCATATCCACCAAATAAAGTTATTATCTGGGATGATTCAAAGGGCAAAAGCATTATTGAATTGGAATTTCGTAGTGAAGTAAAGAATGTCAAGTTAAAAAGAGACAAGTTAGAATGAATATGAAATATTATAAATAATATTATGAATTTTATTAGGATTTATTTATATTAATATTAACAATTTTTTATTTAGGATTGTTGTAGTTCTTTCAAACAAAATTTTTATATATAAATTTAGTGCTAAACCACAAAAATTATTTGCTTATGACACAATAGATAATGATAAAGGTAATGATTTCAATTACGATGATGATTATGATCATGATGTACGATCTATATATTCTATACAATATTTATCTATATAATTTACAATCTATATAATATGTAATATATATTTAGGTTTAGCGGCACTTTCATCATTACAAAATCATGCAATATTGGCGTTTCCTGGCCCTCTCAAAGGACATATTAAAATTGTAGATTTAAATAACTTACGTACTTCCACAGTCGTAACATCAAGTCCGTCCTCTCCATCATTACCATCTCATGGGCATTCATTTTCTTCTTCTTCGTTAGAAGGTAAATTTATTTATTTTTTAAAAAATATGTATTTTATGTTTATTTATTAACATATTAAAAATTTTATTTTATTTTCAGAAATTAATCTTAATGACAAGAATGATAATCTGCAGCCAACAAATGTAAAAGGATCAAATAACAGGACTTTAGAGAATAATAATGATGGTGGTGGTAGTGGTAGTACAACTACAAATGTTAAGATTCCAATGTATAGTAATATTCCAGCACATACAGGAGGATTAAGTTGTATAGCAGTTAATGGGGATGGAAGTAAATGTGCAAGTGCAAGTGTAAAAGTATGTATGAATTATGCAAAAAAAATCTAAATTTTTTTAAAAAAGAAAAAGAAAAAAGAAATTTTATTTATTTATTTATTTAGGGGACTTTAATAAGAGTTTTTGATTCTTCATCTGGTAAATTATTAGATGAATTGAGAAGAGGTGTTGATCATGCAGAAATATACAGGTTTTATTTTATATAATATCTTGTTTATGGGAAAGACCTTTATTAATTAATTTAATAATATCTATTTATTTAAATAAACTATTTTATATTCAGTATTGCATTTAGTAAAGATTCGAGTCGACTTTGTGTTTCATCCGATAAAGGAACTGTACATATTTTTAAATTAGAGGCAACAACTGATAATACATTTAATAATAGCAGCAGCAGCAGTAATAGTATGAACTCATCAAATAACGGAAATTATTATAAAAAAGTTATAGCAAAGTAAGTTAAATACAATAAGTAATAATTATAATTATAACAGTGACCACGATGATTGTGACGTTAACGATTTATTTTCAATTAATAATAATAAAATTATTATTATTAATATCAATATCATAGTAATCCATTGTTAACAATATCTTCAAGTGGAGATGGTGAAAATCGACACTCAAGGTATATTATTACTATCACTCATTTATAAAGAGAGGAACGATCAATATATTAAATCTCTTTTATTCTATATTTACGGTTTAAACAAATAAAAAAGTCTCTCATTTATGAAAGAACTTTTACCGAAATATTTTTCATCACAGTGGTCATTTGCTCATTTCAAATTACCGGATCATTGTTATTGTCGATGTATTTGTGGGTTTGGAAATGAGGATAGTGTGATTGGTTAGTTGGTTAATTATAAATTGTGAATTATATAAATTTTATTTTAGCAAAATATTCAATCGATTGATTTAATTTTCTTTTCTTTTATCAGTTATATGTGCAAATGGCGACTTTTACAGGGTTCGATTTGATTCCAGTAAAGGTGGTGAATGTAAAATTGAACCTAGTGATGGAGAAGATTTTTTAGAAATAAATAATACGATTCAATAAACTTATTTAATACAGATACAATTAATAATTAATAATTGTATAAATAATTATTTTATTACTTTTTCAGATTTAAGAGATGTCGGAATTTTTTTGTTGGGTATTTTAATTTTTCTTTAATAATTAATTATATATATACATTTTGTATCATTCATATTAATATTAATTACATATATACATACTGTTATATGATATTTATCTGTCATTATTAATTACAGTATAAAAGAGCAAAAATATTCAAAAAACATTCCTAATGCTATCTATTTATCTAAGTGCATTAAACTTTACATTATTTTTCTAATATATATTGTTAAAAATCCCCATTGGAACTCTTATTTATGTAAGTTAGAAAATTTGAAAATAAAAAAATCTATTAATATGTTATCTATGTAGTAAATTTATCTGTGTATATTTTACAAGTTGAAAATTTTTTAAATATCAAGAATGAATGAGTTGATCAATCAATTTTTTTTCCTAATTATTTGAAACACCTCATATTCTTCTACACTAAAATAGTTTTTGTTTTTTCTAATGTGTTTGTCGTAACAACCTTGTGTACACAAACACTGGCACTCTTCTCTAAAATCATTACCATCTAAACATAAGTCATATTGGAAACATGGTCCGTAATCAGAATTATTATAAATAGGTTCCGAATCGGTTGGTCGTGCGATTGTTGAATTGTTTAGATTTTTCTTATTTAAAGAAAATATAAAACTGTCGCTTGTTTTAGAATGTTCAGAATTATCAGGTGATTTCCAACTTAATGGATTGTAACCACCTAGTATTTCGTTTGTGCCTTTAATTTTCAACACTGTTATTGTTGGACCTTTAAGATCACATTTTTGATGAAATATTTTTGGTGTGAATCCATCTCTCGTACCTCTCAACAATAATTTGAGCTCGTAGGGAAAATCTTTTAATGTGTACAATTTATTATTGTTGCTGTTATGATTATTTTGAGTGTGATTATGTTTATTGTCTATCCAATTAGAAATTAGTACCAAATGTTGTAAAGTAATTAGTATTGAGTCAACACCTTTTCTTTTAAATTGTGATAAAGTTGAGTTCTGTTTCGATTCCTCGACTAGATGAAACTCCAAAATCTCATCAAACAAATCTTTATCAATGATTTTCTTAAAAGGCTTTACTTTTCTAAAGAAGTCTTTTGGTCCAATGTTACCAAATTTGATCAAAGACACACAAGGTTGTAAAGTTGCAGCTAAATTTTTGAAATCTTCTTTAGTCCAAGTTTTCAAATCAGTGATTGAAAGTGACGGTGATGACGATGACGAAGATGAGATTTGAGCGAGCCCCCATTTAATGATTGAATCCCATATTTCAATTTCTTCCATGCATAAATCATCTCGTTTCAATAATGTTATTAAAGTATCTTTTTCCAACGTGATGAAATCTTTGGAATTGAATATTATGTGAGGGATTTGTTTAACTATTAACTTACAATATGATTGTAATATTGTGAACGATTGATGTTGCATTGCAATCTTGTGCACCAGGCAAAAGTTTTGCTTTAACGATTCTTCCATATTCTTCAAAAGATATTCCTGTAATATCTCAAAAAGATCCGGAAGACATAATTCATCCGCTGCTACAAGCGTGTACATTATGGTTTTAATATTTTTTGAATTATTTAAATCCATCACTCCCCCATAAATATATCTACAAATTTAAGAGTGTAAGAGGAAAGAATAATAATCAAAAGAAAAGGACAAAAAAAAAAAACTTACTTTAAAATGAGTTCAAATACTTCAGGAAGAATATTTGGTTTTTCGAAAATTATTTGATTATCTTGTTTTTTTACCCAAATGTCTGATAAAGCTGCTCGAAAGTAAGGTGACCTGGTTCGTAAAACAAAAGAATGAGTTTGGAATTCTTTTATATCTTGTCCTTCACCAACTTTAATAATTACATCACAAAAATCTTCATTGTCCAAAGCTGACATATAATCTTTTGATAATGTTTTCATAAAATTTACTGTTGACATTTTGAAAAATTATATATATATGTATTTTTTTTTTTTGCAATTAAAGAAAAGTTTTGAAAACTGTGAAAATTTTATCGTACACGACAAGGATTTTTTATATATATTTTTCTTTTGCAAAAACTAAATTTGGAAATTTTTTTGATATATTTTAAATAAATATCATGATTATATTATGACACACATATATATATATATATGAATAATTTATTCATTTATATATTATGATAAAATTATTAAATTTTTTTTGTCGCGTAACCAAAAAAAAACCAAATATAAATTAAATAATATAATATAATCCATTGTTGATCATAAAAACAATGTTGCGTTTTTTTGTTTTATTTTTTATTGTAGATTAATTAATTGTTGTTTACCTAATTGTTATTTTCAAAATAATTATATCATTGTAATAGTAAACAAACATAATAAAATTTTCTCCACAAAAAAAGATTTTCAACAATGGAGGAGAATATTTTATAATGTATACCTTATTAATCCAAAGAAGAAAAGAAAGAGACAAATGGGTGTGATTTTTAAATAATTTTGTATCACGCTCAATTAATTCCTTTAAATTAGAAATATAGTAATTAGTATAAGTAATGATTTTGCCTCTAAATGATCTGCGCCGAAACTTTTTTTTTTTTTTCTAAAAACAGTTTAGGCACTCATCTCTATCTTACGTTGAACGTACAAGTCTTGCGTATAAAACCTACAACATGGATTCTCGGGTGTATGCTCCAATGTCGCGAGCGACTATTATTGTAAATACTTCAAAAGTAGATTAAAGGCTCCGTTTGCCTCTTTATTAATGGTCGATTTGCAAGATGTACGTACATCTAAAGATGTCTTTGGAGAACCAAAGACTATCTACACGTTTTACTGGTGTATTCCTCAGTGCAGATGACCGCCTTGCACCAAGGATACTCGCGGGGTCTATGGCGCAAATGTCGGCGAAAACGGAAATGTGACCAGGTCAATCATTGAAATTTTAGGACCTTTGGTATCAGCCTTGATTTCAAATGGTTTGATAATGCACAGGTAGAATTTATCGAGATGATTCATGGCGAGACGATAGTCATATTTTAATTTAGGGTATTTTTCCACTTGATTTAACTAATACCTTTGACGATCACCTTTTCTTCCCCAATTTGTTGAATATTTATATATATTTATTAAAGTATAATCGCCCGGATCTCTGATATGCCATTTGAGACCGGGATCTTTATATTTTCTTTATTTGATATAGGCCGAAGATGAAGAGGTTATATCCTCTTTAAAGCTCTTCCACCGGCAAAAGAGAATAAGATTTAAATCACTTGTATTAATTAAGCCTTCATCAATTGATTAGCTTAGTTGAATATTTAAAGAGTAATCCCATTGACTTTTGATTTACCAGTGGTAATCATGCCAGATTGTAAGCTCTTGAAGAAGTTGGTTGTGAGGGAGATAAATTGCATATTTTTTAATTATTTTAATAATAAGAGATTTTGCTGAAAAATTTTTTTGCACTTTTCAGACAATTAGCAAAAATAATCATTAATAAAAACGACAAAATAATAACAAAAATAATAATTAAATAAACGTTGTCAATTACTCAACATCAACATCACCACCACAGTCACCTTAACTCCTCCTCCTCGTTATAATAATAATAATAATAGAATAATTATGATATGATGATGATGATGATGATGCTAGCAATACATGCTAATCAACCATTAAATGTTTGATAAAAAAAATTTAGAAAAAAATTGCTGCAAATGCCACGCGCTCCTAATTTATAAAAATAATAAGTTTTTTGGCGTGAAATTTATCCACTTGTGACATATTGCGGCATGTACAACGGTTTATAATAACATTCGTTTAATAATAAATTTGCAATTGTTCGAGTTAAAAATTAACCTACCTTCAACTTAATATTGTATTTCCCGACTTGCATATATCATCTATTGTATGCGCATTGATAATATAAACACAATATCATGATTATTTTGATTGATGACATTGATAAATTCTTTCAACACAATTTATATTATATTCCCCTTCTCGCTTCATTTCTTTCAAAAAGAAAAAAAAACCAATAAATATAAAGTACAAACAATATAACAAAATTTAAATTGTATGTATGTATGTTGCACAAAAATTTCAAATTAAATTTTTTTTAATCCAAAAAAAAATAAAGAAAATTATTTATATATAAGGATAGAAATATGAATTTTGATAGCGTGTGACATACGTATTGTGGCTTATACTTGACTGAGCTTTTGATGATGACAATGTATCAGCAAAAGAAAAAAATGGCTTATCCTTTCTCTAAAAAAAAAATATATATCCTCCCCACCTAAAAAGTATCATCAACCAGCATCAATTGTTATTATTATTTTCTTGATGAGACCAATTCAATTTCTAGAAAGGTTATCCAACGACTTGACTGATCTACTTAATGATAATGAAGATTACAATGTCTTGATTGAAACAGGTGAAGGAGAAAAAAAGAAAATTTTTAAAGCGCACTCGATCATTCTACGTCACCGTTCTCCATACTTTAATGGAAAATTGGTGAATCTAAATGGAATTAAAGAAATTAAAAAAAATCATATTTCACCAAAAGTATTTGATATCATAATCAGGTGACTTATTAATCTTATATATATTTAAGAATAATATATATATATTTATCTCTATCGATTGTTTTTTTTAGGTATATTTATGGAGGATCTATTACAATTGAAGAAGAAGAACCATCAATGTCATTAGCAATTTTATTTGTTGCAGATGATTTTGGACTTGAGGAATTGGCAAATTATGTTGAAAATTATATGCTTGAGGTTAATGTGAATTATCTTCATGAAAATTTTGTATTTATAAATAAAGCATGTTTTCAGCATAAATCCCTGAAAGGTCTACAGAATTTTTGTAGCGAAATTATTGCTAAACAACCGGAATTAATCTTTAATTCAAAAGATTTCACAAAATTGTCCGAATTAGCTCTGATCTCACTACTAAAACGTGACGATCTTAGAATGGAAGAAGCTATAATATGGGATTATATGATAAATTGGGGATTATCTCAAACCACAAAACCAACATCAACATCTTCAGCATCATCCACGTCATCCATGTCATCACAATCTACATCATCGATTGATGATTTAGCTAATTTAAAAGAAACTTTGCAAGATTGTTTGCCTCTAATAAGATATTTTCATTTATCGTCAGACCAATTTTTTGATAAAGTTTTTCCACATGAGAAACTTTTACCAACCAGTCTATTCAAAGATCTAATACAATATTTCATTATACCAGATCGACTAATTAAATCATCTTTAATACTACCTCCAAGATTTTCAACTATAATAACTCAGAGACAAGCAGCCTTAATTGCCACATGGATAGACAAATTAGCATCTTCGACCATTTACAACACACAAGATAATCCGTACATTTTCAAATTATTATTACGTGGTAGTAGGGATGGTTTTAGAGCAAAAAAATTTCATGATTTATGTGGTGAAAAATCTAAAACAGTTGTGATATTGAAAGTTCAATCAACCAATGAAATTATCGGTGGGTATAATCCTATACAATGGAGTAAAAGCGGATACGGGCAAACATCAGAAAGTTTTTTATTTTCGATTGACGATAACGATTTAAAAAACTCTGTACGTAGCAAAGTTGTGAATAATAGCTATGCCTTGGATTATTATTCTTATTATGGTCCGATATTTGGTGGAAGGGATCTTGCTCTGGAAGATAACTTCAAAGATGAGAAAAGATGTTGGTGTAAAAAAAGATATTATGACAGAGCAATCAGGAAGGTCGATGATGCATTTTCTGTTGAAGATTATGAGATATTTCAAATTGTACCAAAAAATAATAATGCTAATAATAATTATTATTTAAGTAACAATAATGATAGCAATGATATATCATCTTTGGATGATGAATAAAATTATTGAACTTTTTTTATTGAAAAAAAAAAAAGTTCATATATATATATATTTCTATATAATAAATAATAAATAATAAACAATAAATAAAAAATTAAAAAATTAAATAATATAATAATTAATAAATAAAAAAATACAATTACAAGAATAAATAAATATATCATTATACAAAATTCATCTAATTTTAAATTAATTAAATCTTTTAATTACTTGAAATATTTCATATTCTGCAACCTCATCATCATATTTGTATTTTCTAATAGGTTTCTCATAACATGATTGAATACATTTACACATCACAGGTCCATCATCATAAATAGAATCCAATGCCAAATCATCACCCTCTTTACCAAAGATCGGCCCTAATTTTTTGTTTTGACCAATTGCGTATTTACCATATTGTACTCTACTTACAATTGAATTTTGAATGTTTTCTTCATTTATACAAAATAGAAAACTATCTTTTGTATACTCGTACATATGAGCTGAAGGTGATTTCCATTCGAATGGATTATAGCCTCCAATTATTTCATTTGTTGCCTTTAATCTCAACAAAGTTATTGTTGGTCCTTTCCCATCACACAATCTGTGGAATTTTTCAGCTGAAAATTTGTCATTACCATTTAATAATAATTTCAATTTGTACGGAAAATTACTGGTGTTATACTCGCTCAAATTTTCTTTTTTGTCAATCCAACATGAAATCAATTCCACGTGTTTTCTATTGATCATAAGAGATTCTACACTTTTACGTATAGGTTTGACCAAAGTTGAAAATTCTCTACTTGCCTCCACTAAATGATATTCAAGTATTTTATCAAACAATTCAGTCGTCAAAACTGCTTGGAATGGTTTTACCTTGATAAAAAAATCACTCGGTCCAATATTTGTAAATCTTATCAGTGGTATTACATCACTCAATGTTACTTTTAATAATTCCAAATCTTTTCCGGATAAAGGTGACGTTGAAGAGGATGAAGGTGAAAGTGAAGGCAGTGATGATGATGATGACGATGATGGTGACAATGATGACGATGACGATAATGACGATGATGACGGAGGTGACAATGATGACGATGACGATGACGATGGAGGCGACAATGATGAAGAGGATGAAGGTAAAGGCGAAGGTGAAGGTGAAAGTGAAGGCGAAGGCGAAGGCGAAAGTGAAGGTGAAAGTGAAGGTGAAAGTGAAGGTGATGATGATGATGATGATGATGACGGTGACGATGATGATAAAGGTAGCAGTAATGGAGGCGACGAAGACGATGAATCAAAAGTATTTTCAATCCCCCATTTAATAATATGATCCCATATTTCAATTTCGTTCATATTCAAATAATCTCTTTTCAACAAATCTATCAATAAATCTTTTGATGTTTTGGTAAAATCTTTGGCGCGAAAGACCACTTCTGGTTCCCAATCAATTATATTTGTATAGAATTTTTTTAATCTTTTGAAAGCTAAATGTCCATTCTCTATCTCAAAAATATTATTTACATATTGTTTAAGCGATTCAATTCTTTTGGAAAGCATATAATCAACTATGAAATTCATTAGTTCATTAAGAAATAGCTCATCAGATACCAACAGTAGCCTAATTATTTCTGGTATATCCAAATCATCCAATTTCAAATCATCACTTCCATATATATAACTATTATTTATTATTAGTAAAGGAAATATTATTAGTGAATTATTATTATAAGTATTAGTGAAATATTACCGTTCAACAAATTGATACAATAAATATCTTTACTTACTCTAGAATAATTTCAAACAATTTTGGGGTGACGTTTGGTTTGTTATAAATTATCATATTACCTTGTTTTTTCACCCAATCGTCCGATAATGCTGTACGAAAGTAAGTTGATCTAGTTTTCAGAACTAGAGAATGGACATAAAACTTCTTGTGATCACCATCTTCACCAACATCTATAATTACGTCTGAAAATTCTTTTGATCTTAGTAAATCCTTAAAATCAGTTGAAAATTTTAATATAATATTTATTGTCATTTTTTTTTATTTTCTTTGGTTACTTAACATTGATAAAGAAAAAATACTAACAGTCACATGAAATTCAGGTACACTATGTATGTGTCACTATAAATTTTAAATTTTAAAGCTTAATAAAGGAATGTTGAAAGACGATATTTGATAGTCTTTCTTCCGCCAAACTCAGTAAGGTACAGGTTACCTCCTGCATGAGACTCTTGGTTCTGGCCATGTGATTTTTAAATATTTTATACGCGTAAAATTAATCGGAGCAACGTCGATCAGTTTAGTTAATACTCATAGTTACTAATTACAAGTAAAACTTGTTATGCTAAATCGGAGTCACCCCATAGTAGTAGCTGACTGTGACGAAAAGAAACCCCCATTGCTTCTGCTGCGCCAGCAAGATTTTCCTGTCACAATCATGTGCAGCAGTGGGGTCAATTTAAGTCCCCTCACTCCTGCTCCACCTAAAAATTTCAGACCTTTCTCCCTCATTCTCATTCATGTACAGAAATATGTTCCTTATGTTTCGGGCAGCATTAACATCATGATTCCAGAGGGTCTGGCACATGTGACTACATGTCTGGAGTGTCCAAAACTGTTGAGGTTTACCAAATATCCCTTCACACTTGGAACATATTCTGCTAGTTCTAAATTCATTAATAATTTTTACTCTACATCTTTTCCTTAACTCCCACATTAGCTGCTTTATTGGACCAGCAGCATGTCCTTTAGAACTTGATGAGAATGGAGCATGACTGTGATTATAAAATAAATTTTTTTTTTTTAATTTCTCTAAATAATATAAAAAATTAGTATTGTGAAAATAGGTAATATTTACCCAGATGCCACAACAGTTTTCTCTTCATTATTGGCAATCTTCCTACAGATTTTATTCATTGCCTTTTGTTTACCAATATAATTTGACCATCTTAACCTTCTCCAACATTTTTCTTTATAAAAGTCAAATAAATCATCCATATAAAAAAATGCTTCAGAGAGATACTGCACCCGGGAACCATGAACATAAGGTGTTGGTAAACCTGAAATATATAATATTGAATTAATAATAATAATAATTAATTAATCTTTTAAAAAAAACCAAAATGTTTACCTCTGACAATGGCTTGTATGTATTTATTTTTATTCATGCAAACTTCTCTTTTTTTTCTTGCCTTCCTAAACCCAGCCATCTCATAATATTCTTTTATGCTGCATTTAATTACTTTTTCATTTTGATCTACAGCAACAAATAAATCCCTTTTTCCAGGGTCAACAACATCCTTCCAAATCTAATTTTTCATACTCATCATCATCACCATTCCTTTCACCGATTTTTTTGGCCTTTGTAGGTAAACAGAAGCACATATACCATCGGTTTGTAGATAGTATGTAAATGTTCTATTTCTAGTAGAAACTTTTTTTATATTAAAGCTTCTATTCCACCTAAAGCTCCTAACGGGTCGGGTTCGGGCTTGGCCCGAATGTTTTAAAGGCAAACCTGTGACCGACCCGAACCTGACCCGAAATTTTCGTGTTGATTAAGAAAATTTTGTGATTTACATAAATTCAGATAATAATAATTAATTAAATATAAAAAGGCGAAACAGTTATAGTGGTTTAAAGGCTGTAATTTGTGTCATGCGTGACGCTAAACACAATTTATGATGCAAGAGATGTAGAACTCAATTCGTGACGCAAGACGTAACGGCAATTCGTGACGTAAGACGTAATTCAAGACAATTCGTGACACAATACATAATTAAAGACACAAGGCTGGTGGATGACGGCCGGAACTAATCATAGTTTAGGC
>CAJVPN010000746.1:0-21921 GCA_910592215.1 Entrophospora candida
ATAAAAAATGTTGAGAAGCCCAAATTGCCCAAACTAGTTTGGGCTTTGAGAAAACAGTTTGGACCAGAAACCTTATTAGCGTCATTCCAAAGCAAGTGGAAGACCTTCCATCACTTATAAAGGCACCACTTTCTTGTAAGTTACCTGCGTCTGCTAATGAGGAAGATAAGTATCATCTTCGAGAATTTATATATACAAATGAAGAAGATCGTGAAAGTCAATTAGCTTCACATATAAGTTATGTGTTAAGTAATGCCATCCCATGGCGATACAACACAGGCAACAAATCGGAAGATATGATGCACATGCCCATAGACTTGTTGATCAGTAATACACTTGAATTATTTAAGGAGAACCTTGGCGAAGCTCTTCCAATTGACCTTGATCGCAATAGGGCAGACCCAGGATCAACAACAAAAGGGTCTTCTCGGCCAGACTTTGTTTGCTGGTTAAAAGATGCAATGGTACTAAAGGGCGAAGAGAAGGCCAGTGCTAAAGACTTTAAGATGGCTCTTCATGATCTTGATGAGAAATTCAATCGAATTGACCCTCTGATTTTTGGTGACATTGAATTTATAATCTGTTATGCAGTGGCAGGGCCGAAGTTGTGCTTTTATGCAATTGACGGGTCGCAGGATGCTCCTAACTACTTAGTTCCGCTCTCAAATGAGCTTGACATTACTATACCTCAGAATCGAATCACAGCTATTCATATTGTTATTAATATTACACGCATTATTAGAACCATAGGGAAAGAAATAATCATTCCTCTTAGTGGTAGAAATCTTAATTAAATTAACTGCCTACTATTTAAAAAAAACTTTATTTATATAGATTAGTTTAGTATTAAAGTTTCGGGATCACTAAAGGAGAAGAATAATGAGAAAAGTGAATAAACTAATGCTAAAAATCGAACTGGTTAATCTTTGAATTAATTTTAATTTGGATATTATGAATTAATTCCATTTTTTTTTGGTTATCCAACTGGAACGAAGTCAAAATTAAAGATATGGTTGTTGAAGTTTGCTCATTTCCTCTAATTCAGCAGTTATCGCACTGAAATAATAAAAATGAAAAGTCATAATAATCAAGTAGTAAAATAATTTTAACACAAAATTTTTGAAAAATTCATGTATTATCGGCGGTCCTGAAGTACCAGTATAAAAGAAAAATTATTCCAAATCCTGAGGTTGACAATTCTGGTAGAGGAAGAAATGGAAAGGGTGGTTATTTCTGACAAAGAGATATTAGATAGTTTAAAAATTTTTTTAAAAATCCACCAACTTTTCCATGGTTGAAGAATATGAATTTCGAACCAGCAAGATAAGTAATTTCATCCATTGCATATTTCAGAATTATATTAGATTGAATATTAAGTTTTTCTCTCGATTTTTTTTTTATACCTGTTCCTCTTACTATACAAGCTTTGTAAATCCACAATACTGCCTTGATTATATTAATTTATTCAAGCATATGATTTTATTATTTCAACAAATAAGATTTATCATTTAATTAAAATACACGCAATTTAGTCTTTGTGCTGATTTTTTATTGTCAAAGGTATAATAATTGTATCTGATGTTATTTAAAAATATAAAGAAAGAATTGAAGGCGGTGTTACAACAGTTGATAAAATATAAGTCACGTGTTAGAACATTAACAAAATAATAAAAAAAAATTTTTCATCACCAAATATAAAGCAAATAATATATAAATTTGTTTCACTTCATTGCAAAGATTTAGGTGCCAGATTACATTGATTAGTTCTAACACACCAAAGTGGTTGTAATGGATCGGCCCTAGTACCACGTAAAACCATTCTAAATCTCCAATCATTTAATCTTGGTAATGCATCTTTAAGATCACGGGCTTGTCCATTCATGTCAAAATTACCCGACCAGAGAACTTCAGCAGCCGAGGATGATCTTGGCCATAAGTAACTTTCATAGTTCATTGAATCCGATTGCTCGGACCATAATAACACCTCACCTATAAACATATAAACATATTAGTCATATGAATCGATATGAATGAATATTTGTGAACATCTTTAATTAATCTAAACATCAATCAAACCTCCGATAACAAATTTTGATTCCTCAGGTGTTAATCCCTGAATTGGATTATATGTGTAAATTTTTTGCCAAGTTTTATATGGATCACACCTAATAATAAAAATTTAAACAATAATAACTTAAATAATTATAAATTATAATCAATGTACACATACATATATGGAAATTATATGTAAATATGTTATGCATACCAACTATTTCCATTTGGAAAATTACCAACCCATGCACCATGACCACAATCCAAATACCAATAATCACTACTACCAGTCACAACTCTATAACCTTGATTAACAACTTCCTTAACATGTTTTGCATTTGTCCAAACTTGTACCACAACATCAGAAGGTAATTTCAATTTATGATTAACAATTGCTTCTTCCCAAATCATTGGAGTTTTCCCTTGTTTTCTAACTACATTATGTAATTCATGGTAAAATTTCTCGATCAGTGTATCGCCGGTTGTGCCAGGGTTATTAGCAATATAATCACTTATTGACTCATCACTCGTCCAACAATTAATATTTATTTCATCTCCACCAGAATGATAAAATTTGTCAGTAAATAATGAAGTGATTTCAGTAACTAACTTCTCAACAAATTGATAGGTTTCTGGTAAGACTGGGTTCAATTGACCACTTGGAGGGCTTGCTGAATACTACTAAAATTAAAAAATTTAATCATCATTGTATTTGTAATATGTATGTGTATATTATATATATAATGTCTTAGCATATTACCAAATCCCAATCTGGCTGCTTATTTGGACACACAATTCTATATAGAAAAATTAAATAATTTGGGTAGATAAATCAATTTTAAAATAGTAATAATATTAACAATAAAATTATCATCGTTACATACAATTCTGGTTTACTATAAGAAATAGAAAAGGTATGACCAGGCATATCAAATTCAGGAATGATTCGAACACCTCTCTATAAAAAAACCAAATTATATGATAAAATATTAATATAACAATATAATATAACTAATTATTAATATTACCTTTTGTCCAAAATTAATAATGTTTTTTATATCTTGATTTGTGTAAATCATTGTTTTTGAATCATAAGCCCCTTTTTCACTTAATTCGGGAAACTCTTTACTAACATAAGGCCAACTAGTAGCATCAACTATATGCCAATGAAATACATTAAATTTATTCCAACTCATTGTTTCTATAATTTTCAAGATATCTTTAACAGGGTAATAATTTCTTGAAGTGTCTAATAATAATCCACGATGTTTATACTTGGGATAATCTTTAATTTCGTGTGGTGCAAAAGGAATATACGCAATAGATTTATTTTCATCATCGTCTTTAACATCATAAATCAATTGAGAGAAAGTTGTGAGAGCATGCATTGCACCATAAATATTTTTAGCTTTAATACACGCGGTTAAATATGATGATGTTGATGATGTTGATGGAATTGATAATTCATAAGATTCGTCGGTTTCAATTGATAATTCATCATTATTAGATTCGATTTCAATGATTAAAGCTTTTAGAGTTTTCAAATCATTAGTTACATCAAATTTAACATTTGGTGAAATAAAGTTTTCATCAATAAAATCTTTGAATCGATTTTTTGTAAATTCTACAATTTGTTGCAAGTTTTCACTTTGATTGTTCAATTCATCTAAAAATTTAAATTCAATTGATAAGCTTGGATAAACCTTAAGAACCTGACCCCCTTTTGACCAAATTTGAGGAATAGGCCATAATGCATATGTTAATAAAGGTGAAATAAATAATATTATTAATAAAATTGAATTGGGTTTTAAAAATATCATTTTTAATTTCTTCGAAAGGAAAATTCTAAAGAAACTAATAAATAATGAATGATCAACGTAGGATGCAGAGGATCCATACCAAACTTATCAAAATGATTGTGCCGAAAATTACTATAATACTATTTGATTTATAAGAGTTCAAATAATTTCATATTAATATTAATATATAGGACATGCTGCAACAAAACCAGACAGAGTGAACATTGGTAAAAGGAATGTACTTGGGGGATTACATGATCATTTATTTATTTATTTTTATAAACTGTATACAGTCAAAGCTCGTTATAGTGGACCCTTGGTTCCATATGTAATTTTTCTCCTTTTTTCCACTATAACGAAATTTTATTATGTTTTCCACTATATCGAGCGAAATTAATTAGCATTGGAAACAAAAAAGATCCACTATAACGAGATTTTATTATGTGTCCACTATAACGAGATCCATTATAACGAGCTTTGACTGTAGCAGTTTTTTAGGTTTTTGATACCACCAAAACAAATGGGGAATTCAATCAAAAGTGGTTCTTGCTTTATATATAACCCTGGTAATGGTAAATGCATTGTACATGCTGATAATTCGTTTCCAGATATTCTTATTCCAAAAACATGAATCTTACTTATTTGATCTGCTACTTTCTTTGGGCAGTTCTTTTCACAAGGTAACTAATAAGTGTAAAGTGTAAAGGATCGTGGAAAATTGTATATAGAATTCAACAAATAAACTTGATGCAACAATTTATTGATATTGAATATGATAACAAGTAAAAGAATAAGGTGAAAATAATTTGCACAATTCTTTTTTGCATTAGATTCATAAATGCAAATAATTGGCTTGTTGACTTCCACCCAGGATTCAAGCCTTGCTCTGGCTTGTTACAAATGATCTTTCTGAGGGAAGTCCTCAACCTCTCTTTCCATTACAAGTGATCAATACATGAAATTTACCAACAAGTCATAATCAACATGTTTTAAATTTGTTATGGTCAATACCCTCCTGGGTTTCAACAAAACATCTAGATTAATAAAAAGTGATTTACTGAACTCAATGAATACAAGCTGTCCACTTGTATCTGTAGCTATTGCAATTTGTGTTTCCATGCTAATTCCACTAATATCTTTTTCTTAACTTCCTCAATTGCCAATACAACCAATACCATATCATATTCTTTTTGATGACAAGCACATTCACTATCAACACTCAAATTATAACCATATTTGACAAGTGTATTAGCTCATGCTCTATATGAACATTGGGTCTTATTTAATTCACCACAATTTGTAACAACTCGTGGATTATATATAATGAATTTCTAATTTGATTTAAATTAGATTTTGGCTCTTTTCATATTGTTGTATTTCCTCTTGATGTTAAACATAAAGTATAGTGATTTTTGATAATAAATATGAATCATATCATATGGTTGGTGATTGGCTACCAATAATGAACATATATGATTTCTCTGTCCTTCATAAATAGAATCATATAAAGAGCTATATACTAGGATTCCATACAGTGATCAATGCTTGTCTTTCAAAAATTTTAACAGATTTGGACAGGTCATGATAATCACATACACGCATTTTAAAAATGGAACAACAGAACAGGCATCTCCTGAATTCCTTTTGAGCTTGTTCTTCACCTTTTTTGTCATATATGATATATATATATATATATCCCATCTTTCTTTGTTTCACAATATAGCAAAGGATACTTTCACATTATTATAACATCAATTGCAGAAACAGATCCATCACCTGATGTAAGACTCTTCAACATGGCAAATACCTTAAGTTTTCTAAACCTCAATTTGGAATCCCAATGAGCTAGTTTTGTCGAATTTCCTGACAACTTCAAATATACAGGACTTGTTGCATCCAATACTGATAATGCCTGTACTTTTCCATCATGTTTTCCACAACCCATGCACCACAAATTTCAGGTTTACAACCTATTTTTATCTTAGACTTCATTATGGCTCATTGTAATGGTGGATCAATATATACATCAATCTCATACCAACCATTAGTTAATTTGAGTTTCATCATATGAAAGGAGGATGTTGATGACAAAGATAATGTTGTTGATGGAGTGATGTTTATCATCAATTATTTCTGATACACAAAGAACCATGGGCAATGGTGATGAAGCATCATCTTCTACAATTAACTTAATAGCAGATTTGTGTTCACAGTTTATTTCTCTTTCATAACTGTATTTTAATTGATCAAGTATTTTTTCAGATGACAATCATGAATGTTTAGCATCAATTTTACATTTGAAACCTTGTTTTGAAGAGTAGTTAATATTTTCTTTTTAAAAAAAAATTTTTATAAGGAATAGTTAAATCAAATATAATTTAATTAATTATATTTACCTTGAAAAGATAATCTCGAATCATCATGATATTATCAGTAATAATTCAGTAAAAGTGATATTGTGAGGAAGAGGGTTCTATGAAGACATACATGACATAATTATGGTGGTAAGCTAGTAAAAGGACTCATAATAAGCTTGAATGTTATTTTAGTTTGGTCAAACTTACAGCTTCTGTAAATAAGCTTTCACTTGAATGCCATCAAAATTTTCATAATCATTGTATTAATAATTTAAACAAAAGATTTTTGGAGTTTGATTTTGATGAGTATTTATTGTTCTATTTTTTACATCCAGGTTTCAGAGGCAAATAAATAAAATAAATAAAAATTAAGAAATGATTGATTATTTTATATTTATCTCTTTATCTCATTTAATCTTTCTGAAAACAGGTATTGGCATTAAATTTGGAGAATTCATCATATCGCCAAAATTTCTGCTTCAAAGTTGGAAACTGATAAAGCTTTAATGAGTCAATTGGTAAATTATAAAGAAAATCAGGATACTTATAACATTCCATATGGTCCAAGTCTAATTATTCCATATGGTTGATGGTCATGTATTGAAATAAAACCTAATTATATTCAACAATTGGCTAAAAAATTGTTTGCTATTACACCACATGCAGCTTCTTGTGAAAGGATTTGGTCAACTTGAAAAGGTGAAATTTAAGTACTGAGCATGTTGAATCATTAGCTGAAATTCATGGTTATTATGGTCTCAAATTGCAAGGAAGAATTGAAAATAGCAGGAGAAAATATTTCTGAAAATGAAATAATGGATACTTTTTTGACAGCTCAAGATGATAATGAGGATGATGATGATATAAAAGCATCTTCATTAAAAGAAGAAAATAGTGATATAAATGCTAATGAGGGACTTCCAGAACCTTATATTTTAATTATTCAAAATACAATGGATTTATGACATTCTAATTTTCAGGATCTAGATGATGATGATGAAAATAGATCAGAGTATTTATCTGAAGAAGAAAACATATTGGCTAATGATAGTATTATGAAAGGAAGGAAGAATATAATTCAAATGAATTGGTATCACCATTTATGACAGCATTATATAGTTCCAATTTGTAAAGAAAAATTTTTTATAATAATTATTATTACATTATTTTGCTATACATATCAAAGATTTCAGTCACCTCATTGATAATTTGTTCAAGTTCACTAAAATTATTTTTTATAATAAAATTAACAAAAACTAAATTTATATAGATTAATTTAATGTATGTATGGTTTTGTTATCTAATCGTAGGTTTGACAGTTTAGGAGTTTCGCCCATAGCATGGGCAATTTTTGAGCTTCGCCACTAGCTTAGGAGCCTAAACTCCTGGGCGAAACTATTTCGGATTTCCTAAAATAATCTTGAACCTCAAAGGGTGGTGATATATCAAATTCCCAATAGTGTTTCTGATCCCTGGTGATGATAAATCAAACAATTTTTGTCATCTACATGTCTATTAAAAATTAACATTTATTTGATCAGTAAAAACTGGAGTTATGGTTAATTGAAATGGCAATGATCGCGACCATTATCATTCTTTTAATAATAACTAGAGTGACGACGAGTGGCAATAACAACCATTCTTATGATAAATACTTACCCAGCAATTTCATTTTCATTTTTTTCTTGTTTTCTTTTGGCATTTTGAAAATAAAAAAATAAAAAATACGCGTTTAAAAAAAATCACATTATTATTATTGGCACTTGATGTTGTACAGAGGGGGTTTTTTTTTTTTTTGGAAAAACAATCTTATTTTTTTTAAAGATGACAAAACGTGTCTCCTAAAGAAGACATGCTAATAACTAACCAGAGGTACTTTTTTTTTTAATTTGCATTGATATAATATAGTGTCTTTTATTTTATAAATATTTTAATTGAAATCAAAATGTGGAGCAGATCTTGCTGGGTAAATTATAAGATCCCTGATGATGATAAATGAACGATTGGTATTTGCATTGCGTAATCATAATTAATATTAATAATATAATAAATAATTACAAGATGTCAAGGCAACATGACTGACTGTTGAAAAGAAACATTTTGATATGCAATGTTTGATTATCAGGAAATTGGCAGATGTTGAAGCACGCACACTACCTTGAACACTTTACAGTCATTCCCACGTATTCCTCATGTACAAAGGCTAATATCTGACTTTGAGTATAATTTATTTTAATTGCAATTTTCTCCTTGTTCTTTCTTCTGATTGTACTATAATACTTGGGTTCCATAGTAGATCTGATATAAATGAGTTTCATGTTATTATTTTTATATAGATAGGTAGTTCTATATACAAAGAAAAAAAATCAAAGATAATAAATGGACATTATAAAATTATAATTGTGATCATAATGACTAACTGTTAAATAATTATATAAATTATAATCATAATTTTGGTCCCTGAAACATTGTTAATACAAATGTTCATTTTGTCTGATTATGTATAAATTATAAGATTTACAGCATAAAGAAATTTTGAAAAACCAAGGCATGAGAATGATTCTGAATAGTGGTAGTACTATTAGTAATTCTAGTGGTCAAATGGATTCAATTGCAGTGGAAGAAGCTTTATTACCAGTTTTTGATATTCAGCAAAACACTGAATTGTTTAATCAGGAAGCAGATTTATCATTATCATTATTATTGCTACCGTTACCGGAATTAGGATTCAACGCTAATTTTTTGGCCGAAATACCCTAATTCCCAATCAAATCTTCTATTTTTTTTTATTTCATTTCTTTATTTATATTTATAGTTATTTTTATTCGTATAACGTCGAATTAGTTAACTTTATTTAGAAATTAACGTCGCAATTGAAGTAATTAAATTGCTGGATCGCAATGAAGTTGCTACTAATTAATTTAATTGTATATAAGAAACTCAAATTCGTCATGCTTGTAAAATAACTTTGCATTAGTTTAATAACTTTGTAATAAAGTTTTAATTAACTTGGAAATAAGTCAATAAATTAGTTTTGACTAAATAAAACGTTTTCTTAAATCACTAAACCAAAATTATTCGCTAATACGTTAGTAGTAATAGCCAATTAATCCTGGATCCACATAATCATAAATTTATATCGTTATCATCAATTAATAAGCTCTCCCAAATAATAATTGGTGACACTACTACTTCTACCTATAAAACTGAAAAACCATCTGACCTTTGCTTTCTTGTTTAGATTGAATTAATGCTGATACTACCTTAACCAAAGAAATTTCTCTTAGATAAATATTACTATGGATTTTTAGTGCCTTCACTTTTGATTAATGTAGTTTTACTGATTTTGCCAAGCATGGTATTTAGATCCATGATTATAAGTGGGTAGCACACAAATAATTTGATTACTGGTTTCGTTTTTGTTTTCCGTGAAACAGAAGTCTTGTTTTGGGAAATTTCAATTTGATTGATTTATAAAAATATTATTTATTAATATTTTTCGTTTGAACTTTCTCCCTTAAATTTAGCAAAAGGATAAATATTTTTTTTTAATCACCAAAACATATATGAAAAATGGCTGAACTTAGTGCATATCTTATTTTTGTGGCTTTTTCAATAGTACTTGGTTCTTTTCAATGTGGATATCATGTAAGCTTCGTTAAATAAACAGATTACGAAAATTTTAAAAAAATCAAAAAATTTATGATAACTGAACTAT
Source organism: Entrophospora candida (assembly GCA_910592215.1). NCBI lineage: Eukaryota > Fungi > Glomeromycota > Glomeromycetes > Entrophosporales > Entrophosporaceae > Entrophospora > Entrophospora candida. The sequence goes on from CAJVPN010000746.1 coordinate 9,927, forward strand.
ATTAGATGGGCGAAATGAACATTCCACAAAGAATTATATCTTGTGAACCAAACCCTTCCGATGACTCATCAACTTCTATTAATGACTACACTTTACCAAGTTGCATACCAATGACACAAACACAATATTCTTTAGTTACTTCTATATTTAATTTGGGAGGTTTATTGGGATCTCTTATGGCTTCACGCATTGCCGATAATAAAGGAAGAAGATGGGCTTTATTAGTAAACTGTGTATTTTTCGCAGTTGGACCTACAGTAATGGGTTTTGCAAAAAATTATGGTGAATTGATTTTTGGAAGAGTTTTAGTTGGTATTGGAAGCGGTGTGGTAAGTGTTATTGTCATATTAAAATCAATTTCATGATTCAAGTTTCTAATTTAAAAAAAAAAGCTTTATAATTAATATCTATCTATTTATTTAAGGTTCTTGTGGTAGTACCTATGTATCTTATTGAAATATCACCAATAGATTATCGTGGCGTTTTTGGTATGTGTATAATTTTTATGAGAAGTTAAATATAATATATATATGTTGATTTCCTTAAAAAAAAAAAAAGAGAATTAGAGAAACATTTGCTCATAAACAATGTTATTAATTCTGTTTATTTATAAAGGCGTAACAAATCAATTGGGACTTGTACTTGGAATACTGTTTTCACAAATTCAAGGGCTCTACCTTTCTAGTGTTCCTGGTTGGCGTGTTATATTTTTAAGTGCAACAGCAATTTCTATCATTCAATTTGTATTTCTTCAATTTGCAGTAGAATCTCCACGTTATCTTTTGTCTAAACCTGCTGGTTACAACTCTGCGAAAAAAACATTACAATTACTAAGAGGTGATCTTGATGTCAATGAGGAGATTCAAGGATGGAAACAGGTAGACACTGAAGAAGAAACTGGTAATTTGATCCCTGGCAATAAAGGAGATGGAGATGAAGAAATAGATGTAATAGCAGATGTTAACAATCACCATACAATCTCTTCACAACAAAATGATAACAGTGGTGAAATACCAGCTTCACTAAATGAAAATGTACCACAAGTAGTTTTTCATGCTCATAATCCAAATGAGAATTTTAGCATTTATAAATTTATAACCAGTGTGCATTATCGTCCAGCTTTATATGTGGTATTGCTTTTACTACTTACGCAACAATTTTCTGGAATTAATGCAGTTATTTTTTACTCAACTGAAATACTTGCTAAAATCTTTCCAACTTCAAGCAGAGCCATCACTGTATTTATAAGTATAGTTAATACAATAATGACCTTGGTTTCAGCAGCATTAATAGAAAAATCTGGTCGAAGAAAATTATTATTATATTCAATTTCATCAATGAGCTTGAGTAGTACGGTATTGGCTTTAAGCATAAATCATAATTGGGGTTTTTTAGCTGCATTTTCTATTGTTGCATTTGTAGCATCTTTTGCTGTCGGTCTTGGACCTATACCATTTTTAATTATACCAGAAATTGTTGATACTACTGCAGCAGCAACAGCTTCAAGTCTTGGATTATCATTGAATTGGATGGCAAATTTTTTTGTTGGGTTTACCTTTTTGATTGTTAGGGAAATTTTAGGTGGCAGTGTTTTTTTCATTTTCACAATCTATTTGTTGTTTGCTTTCTATTTAACAAGATTACTTGTGCCTGAAACTAAAGGAAAAACGGTCGAAGAAGTTTGGTTTGGTTGGATTGAAAGAATGTAACAATAATGATTTTCAATTTAAAATTATGTATATAATGCTTGTTATTATTATTTCTTCATGATTCAAATCATTTTTTTATTTGTTGTATGTATTGTAAACAATAAAAATTGATCATCTTTTAATTTTGAATAATTCCAAAATACATATCATGGTAAGCATCATGCAAAGCTTGGACTTATCATTGATCCTTGTTTAAAAATTTAGTTGCATTTTTGATTGAAATGTGATCAAACAAGAACTACTCACCCAAAAGCAAAAGTAGCACAAAGACTCGCTGATAAGGCTTGAAATTTACAGTTCAATTAAAAAATGAGTTATTGTCATGCCAGAATACAAGCAAAAGCTTTGTTTCGGGTAAGCATGGTATTTTCAAGACTTGAAGAAAAAATTTTCAATTGATTATATCACCACTTTTATTAAATGATTTATATTTCTTTATACATATTAGGATAGTAATTACCAAACTATAATCACCCAAACGTTATAATTTCATCTGGTGACAAATCAGAAACGGCCATTAGTATCAGTAGGTTAATGTTGGTCAGACAACTTGCAAGAAAAGAAATAGACCTCTCTTTTTTTCCTTCCTATAATATTTAATGTAAATTAGAATGGCAGGAAAATAATGTTGGATCCCAAAGAAGAAAATCAAAGGAAAGAATGAAAGTCATGTGCAAATTTTATGTAATTGATTAGATTTATATCAAAGAAAAAAATACAGAGTGACAAGAAATGTACACAATATACATTTAATGATTTATTTATTACTAGATTTTTTATTTGGGAGAGTTAAAGACACTTACCGTAAATGGTTGTATTGGTAGCTACCATTGCCATTGGATAGCTACCATTTGCCGTAAATAATTATGGCATCCGCAAATAGATGCGGTTTCCGTAAATAGATACTGTTGCCACAAATAGCTACGGCTGCAGCAAATAGATACGGGCTGCCGCAAAATAACCAAATAGTTTTTCAAAGATTAATATAATTATTGTTATTAGTCATATGAAAATTACTGTGATATGGAGTAACGAATTGTTGGTTGTTCATTTATAGTAATAGTAATAGTGAAATTATCTGTTTGCGGAAACCGCATCTATTCGAGTCAGCCGTAAATATTTTATAAATGGTAACTATCAGGGGTAATTACCCTATTACTATAGTAGTTACCATTGCCGCAAATAACCAATTACGGCAGGTGTCTTTAGTGAAGGTAGCTTGTTTTGATTCCAAATAACAAATCGCTAAAAGATACATTTAATGTTTTTTTTTAATATGTAATTATTTAAAAAAATTTGTACAACTTTTTTTTTTATTGGCCTTGCAGATCTTTAATTCCTCCAAAAATGGAGCAAGGTAGATTTGATATAAAACCCTCATTATAACAAACCTCGATTTTAGAGAATCCCCAATATATATATTTTTTAATTATCACCTTTGAAATTTTTTTTCTTTTCTTTTTATTATTATTAATTTCTTGAAGACTTTAGGCTAAAAATCAAGGAAATTTTTATATCATTCTGTAAAAAAAGATGAGCCAAACAACAGCAGAATCTACTGATAGAAATGTGGAAATATGGAAAGTCAAAAAGTTGATCAAAAGTTTGGAAGCTGCCCGAGGGTAAAAAAAATTTTTTTTTGATGGCTTTTTGATTTATATTTTAATTTCATATGCCTGCCCATACATTTTTTTAATAAAAAACCGATAATATATATATTTTAATAGAAACGGAACTTCTATGATTTCTCTTATTATTCGTAAGTTATTATTATCTTTTGTAGCCTAAAAACTTTTCTTTCTACAAGATTATCTAATTGGATATTATTCGGGGGTGGATTTTTTTTGGAATAGCTCCCAAAGATCAAATTTCCCGTGTTGCTAAAATGTTGGCAGATGAATATGGAACCGCTTCTAACATTAAATCTCGAGTTAATCGATTGTCAGTATTAGCAGCAATCACATCTACTCAGCAAAGATTAAAATTATATACAAAAGGTATATATATATATGCTATTGGATTGATTCATTCATTAAAATAAATATATACGTGTAACCTATATAACTGATTTTTTAACCTTTATTTTATTTTACTTTGTTAGTTCCAACAAATGGACTTGTGGTTTATTGTGGCACCATTGTTACAGATGAAGGGAAAGAGAAAAAGGTTAACATTGACTTTGAACCTTTCAAGCCCATTAACACATCATTATATCTTTGCGATAACAAGTTTCATACTGAAGCATTATCTGAGTTGCTTGAATCAGATAATAAATTTGGATTTATTGTGATGGATGGTAATGGTGCTTTGTTTGGTACATTGAGCGGTAATACACGGGAGGTGATTCACAAGTTCGCAGTTGAATTGCCAAAAAAACATGGTAATTATTAGTTTATGAAAAAACTTCATCTATCTTTACTATCGTGAATAGTTTATTTAGATAAATATAAATATTTATGATTATATTTTATATAAAGGTAGAGGAGGTCAATCTGCGCTTCGTTTTGCCCGTCTTCGAGAAGAAAAACGACACAATTACGTTAGAAAAGTTGCAGAACTGGCGGTTCAGTTTTTTATTACAAATGATAAAGTATTTATAATTGAATATTTAATTTTTATCCTTTACTTAATTTTTTTTTTAAAAAATAAATCATAATTGATTATCATATATTTATCTCATTTTTATTATTTTTAGGTTAATGTTACAGGACTTATTCTTGCTGGTTCGGCAGACTTTAAAACTGAATTATCTCAATCAGATATGTTTGATAATCGTCTTCAAACTAAAGTTATTAAATTGGTTGATGTTTCATATGGAGGTGAAAATGGTTTTAATCAGGTATATATATACACACACACACTTGTATATGTATAAATATTATGGGAGGAGTGTATTGATAATTTTATTATAAATATTTATTTATAATGCAATATTAACGTTTTAGGCAATTGAACTTGCAGCCGAAAGCTTGGCTAATGTTAAATTTATTCAGGAAAAGAAACTTATTTCAAAGTATTTTGATGAAATTTCTCAAGATACTGGAAAATTCTGTTTTGGCGTGGATGACACCTTGAAAGGTCTTGAGTTGGGAGCAATTGAAACTTTAATCGTTTGGGAAAATTTGGAAGTTGCTCGCTATGTTTTGAAAAATGCTAATGGCAGTATGTACTTTTTTTATTTTATTTCTAAATATTAATTTCCAATTATGTTAATATTTATGTTTAAAATTTTTTTTAGCTGCATTTATTATTCATATGACCAAAGAACAAGAAAAAGAACGCTCACTTTTCCTTGATAAAGAAACAGGGGTTGAAATGGAAGTTGTGGAGAGAACGCCACTTTTGGAATGGTTTGCTGATCATTACAAGGACTATGGTGCGACTTTAGAATTTGTAACCAATCGTTCTCAAGAAGGTTCACAATTTGTTAAAGGATTTGGTGGAATTGGTGGACTGCTCCGTTATAAAGTTGATTTTGAAACTTTGAATTACAATAGTGAAGATGATGGTTTCTTTTCTGGTTAGTAACATTTTTTTTTTTTTGATTGACGGCTGTTGGTTGTATTATTATATATAACAAAATTTTGTTTTTTTTTTTTTTACTAAATTTATTAACATCATCATCAGATTGACTTAAGGATGGGTCGGTTTGTCAAAAAACCACTATTTTGTTTGATAAAGATAACATGTCTCCAAAACCATTTGAAGTCCTTTTAATGCAAGATTGATTGATTTAAATTCAATTTGTTGATAAATTAATTTTCCTAAAAATAATCTAAACAATTAAAATCACTTATTATTTATTATTTTTAGTGTTGCGAAAAAAAACGGCGATGACAAAAAATTGCATAATTAAATAAATTTAGGTTCGTTTGAAATTCTATCAATTATTTGATATGAAATATTATTATTGCCAGTTTTTGTAAAACTAACTTACATATTTATTTATTTTTAAGCTTCGCTACCTACCAAAAAGTATTGGACACCCCAAATGTATTAATTAGCAAAAATGACACAATAAAAATTATATCAGTCTGTAACTACTTGGGTTCTGAAGATTATGCATATAAAATTTAGTGTTTCTAGAATTTTTGAAAAACATTCCTTTTAATCCAATCGCTACTTTAAAAATATGATGGTGATCTTGCTTTTAAGATGAGATTTAAAATTTTCCAAGATCACCCCGTTCCACTACAACATTTACAGGTTTATTAATGGTGTGCATATTTGTTGTTAATTAATTAATATTGTAATAATGATCGACATTTGAAGCTTTCAGCATACAATGCAGATCATCTATAATCAATTACAATTGGTCAGCTTCAAAATACTAAAACAAAAATTTTATATATCATTTAAAAAAAAAAACCCCCCTCCGATAAGTTTTATTGTTCATGACTCAAGCTTCAAAACTCATCGGCTAAATTTTTTCTTAACTAGGAATTGGTATTTCCAAATTTTACCAAGAAAACTCTGTGTAACAAAATTTTTTCATGGAATATTTTTTTACAACACGTGTCGATTTATTTGTATTATTTATTTCCTTTTTTTTATTAATAATAAAAGTTCGCTTCCTTAATATCAAAAAAAAAACATTACCAAATTTGGTCAAATATTTGCAGCACAAAAATTATTATTGCAAAAAATCAGGCAAACTTTTTTACATCTGAATTGAATGGTAGTGGTGGATCACACATAAAATTTCAAATTTTTTTAATATAAGATTCAATTTTGTTGATTTATAGTTGTACAAAATTCTATACCATTTTGTCAATGAAACGTACCAAATATTAGGTCTTCAAGATGTTCTGATCCGTTAGCAAATTTAAGAAAATGCATCAAAAGGAATTAATGTAATCAAGAAATGATGTAATAGTAATTAGTAACTTTTATGAGCTAATATAAATTATTATTATATTACAAGTAGATGTCGATCGCTTATATGAATCTTTACTAAAATTTGTATTATTAATAATTATTTTTTAGGATCAAAATACGTTATGTCAAGTAAAAACCAAAGGTTAATATTTAAGATAAAAGTGGTCGGTGCGTTTTTTGGACAAATCTCAACGTGAGAATCACTGCATCCCAAATTTAATGCTTAGAAATCATGTGAATGAAATCCATTATTAAAATGAAACAATTAATATCAAAAATTCGTGTTGTGTTATCATATCCTGTTATATCGAGATTAAATATCATACCAATTATAAAATTTTAATGTATATAAATATAGAATGTAATTCCCAAAATTTCTCCCCAATTCCTTTTTGATTTATTTATTTATTAAAAAAATTTTTACGTACTTGTAATGAATTATAATAATAGGCTTAATAATTAATAACAAAAGCTTTGGTTTAACCGCATGGTTGCTCAATTATAATTGTAATATAACAACCAGTTATATATAATAAATTGATAAATTAATATTGATTTATTTTAATCGATATTTTTTTATATTAAAAAAAGTTTTCAACAACTCCCCACATTCTCGCATCAACTCGCTATTACCGACCATTCAAAAAATAAAATGTTTAGAATAAGACGTTCTAACTGGAAAACTTTACATGATTCTACTTACCTTCTTTTACAACAAAAAAACATTTCACAACAAAATAATTCAAGAAATGTTCCAGAATATAGAATAATCACTAAAAGTTTTCCACATTACAGAAGTAATTATATATTTATAATTCATTAGATTTAAAATAATTTTTTTATTAATAATATATATTCATACATTCGTATATTATATAGTCGCTGGTAATGATGATCTAAATCAAATTCGATTAGAATTTGATTCATTACTTCATGATATAGAGCATGAAATGGAGGGTAAAATCACATCAAAAAAAATACTTAAACATGTAAAAGATTGGTCAAGAGGTGAAAATGTAAGAATATTTGCTTTTTAAAAAAAATTTAAATAATTCATATTTTCTTACAATAAAGATGACGATGATAATGGTAATGAATTTTATAATTTGACAGAATTCTTTTGAAGATGATGGTGGATACGCAACAGATGCTTCTATATCACCAGAAGATGGAAATACATCAGCAAATGAAGATTATAATGATCCATATCTCTTGGCACCTCATGAAATTGTTAATTCTTCCTCCTCTTCAACAAAGTCTGAAAAAGGAAATGTTAATGATGATGATATTGTTGTCAATAATGATAATAACGACGACAAAAATAACAATACCGACAAAAATAAAAATAAAAAAAATAAAAAAGGCAAGAATAAAACCAGAGAAGACGATAGTCATCAACAGTCATCACAAATTACACCATCACATGATCAATTAGATTTTACAATTAATCAACATAGTAGCAATTCAAACTCAAATTCTGATTATTCAGATGGTGAAGAAGATCAAAATAACAACAATGTGTCTATTGGTAATATTGCTCCACTAGAGGAATTGTTAACAATTGGTACATCTATGCTTGACTCATTCATGAATTGGATAGAAGGTCCACCAATAACTGATAGAAAAGTTAGCAGTAATGTGGCTTCTTTACCACCAAAAAATACCAATAATAACCCCAACTCATCAAATAATAAAAATCAAACAATACTTGATATCCCAATGCAATTCATTGATTTGTTAACTTATCCCGATATTGATCCAAAAGCATCAAAACCTTCTTTTGCAGGTAAATAAAGATATTTATGTGTTTTCGTGTTTATGTGTATTTGCTGATAATTATTTAACAAATAATATTGCACAGTTCTTAGAGAAATATCATTCGTAAAACAAAGGAGAAGAACATTAATCATAGTTACAATTTCTATTATTATAATAAGATATTGTTCATTTGATTTATTTCTAATAATATTGTTTGCATGTAATTGTACAATGTTATTCTTGATGAAAAATTCTGGCAAAGTTAATGTTACTATGGCAAAAAGGTTTGTAGTTCTTCATGTTACACACACACTTATATATATTATATATATTATACATTAATACTTTATTACATCAATATAAAATTTAGAGCTGTAAGACAAAGAATAGGTTGGGCAAAACAGTGGGCAGGTTTATTATTTAAAGCTAGAGCGCAATCTGGCAATAATAATAATATTATTATTGCTGCTAATAATAACACTAATAATTTGTTAAATATATCAAATATAAACAATAACAATAATACCAGCAACGCTATTATTAGTAATATTAATAGTTCTAGTAGTAACAGCAGCAGCAACAACACTAATAACAGTAATAACAATAGTAACAGCAACATTATTAATAACAGCATTAATACCCATAATAATAACAGCAGCAGCAACAATAACAACAATAACAACAATGGCAGCAACAACAACAATAACAATAAAAAATGTAATGCATCAAATTTTAAAATGGTTTCAGCAACTTCGTATACTGCTGTGATGACAAAATCGTCTTCACAAGATGCAATTCAAAGTGGTAGTATGAGTGATACTTCTTATGGTGGGAATGTGCCAACAAAATTTCCACCAAAGCGTGGAGGATTTTTTCGTAATAAAGTAAATCAAAATTCATCATCAAACCACTCTTCTTCCAAAGACAACAATAACAATAATATAATAATAACTTCTATAGACTCGCCATTGCCACCGCCTATATTAAATAGTAGTTCAAATGTTGATTTAGTTGGATCATCGTCATTATATACAAATAGTACAAATAATTCATCACTATTATCATTATCACCTACAAATATCAACAACAACAACAACAACCACAACAACACTAGTAATTTATCTTTAAATTCTGGTCCATTATTAGGTACAGCATCGTCATCGTCAACAGCAATAACAAATCAATCAAACACACTAATACCTATATCACCAACAATCATTGGTTCTTTAAATGATTCATCATCAACAACAAATTCAACGACGAATAATGCATCATTAGAAAAATCAACTTCTAAAAGAAAATTCTTTGCAAAACGTAACAGTATCAACTTGCTCAACAATAACTCAAACGTAAATAATAATAATAATAATAATAATAATCAAGATTCAGTCGTTGTTGCTACTACTCCAACAACCGATACAAATAAATCCCCTCATAATAGTCATCACCACCATTATAACAACATTACAACAAATTCCTCGAATATTAATAACCCAAGTAATGAACTACCTGAAATAAAACCATCCGCAAATGATCTTATGGAAGGTAAATATCAATCATCATATAATGACGAGAAATTATAACATTTCTCATTTCATAATAAATATTACAAGTCCAACTAATGAATTAATATTATATTGTTTTATAACTTTAGTAATTAATGTAGTAGATGAAAACTTAAACCACAATAAATTTGCTTTTAAGAACAGTAATTATAATGGTAATATCTACGATTATGATGACAGGATTCCAGCTTCTAATTAAAAATTTATTTTATCAATAGATTTTATATATTAAATTCAACACAAAAGAATCATTCATTTTTTCTTATTTAATTTTTTTGCATTTTAATTTTTTCTTTGTAAATTATTTTTTTTTTTTTTTTACATTTTAAAACAATTTTTCTTTTATAAATATTTATTTTTTATTTTTTAATTTAATATTTTGATTTTTGTATTTAAAAATAGAGTGTAGTCATGTGATTATATATATTTAAAAACCAATTTTCATGGGACGAAAATTAATACAAAATTTAGCATGTATCTAAAATCATTTATTTAGTTGCTTGAAATTAGAAAATCATTTCAAAAAATCATGTAAAGTTAAAAAAAAGAACCTTCTAATCTTAAATAAAATAATTTTTTGTAAGACCTCTTAAATTTAAAGGTTCGTTTCTTTGAATAGTAAGTATATAGGACTTAGGGAGATGATACAGTGCGGATCATCTATACTCAAAAGTTAAAATTTTTGAAATATTATGTGATCCACACATTGGATTTTAAAGAACCCACCACCATTCAATTCAGCTTTAAGAGGGGAGTCTATTAATCTAAAAAAAAAAAATTTGTCCCAAATTTTCTTTTCATAGATTTTTTAAATTTGAAAGTTATGCTCAGAAGTGCAGCATAATGGACATTCGTTTATCACATTGTGATTTTGATTTCATTGGCTAAATTTTATGACGATCACCCTCCAAACAATCACATAAAAATCAAATTTTATAAGATCTTTTACAAAAACAAAAATTTAAAGGTTGAAACTATATAATAGTATTCTATTACCTTAAGTTGAAATTTATTAATAAAAAAAAGTATATATAAATTATAAATATAATTTAAAATTATTACATAAAAATTATTTAATAATATTATTTCTTTTACAACAATTAAAATCCCTATTATTATTAAAAAATGTCTCAATATAAATTATTGTCAAGTTTTGGATTGTGAGTCAAACAAAGATATCAGAACATTTACACCTGGTGCTGAAAAAAAATCTCAAGAAAAAGAGACACTCTATGTATAATTATCTTAATATTGGTGATAAAATGTGTCTTAAACATTATTTAATGATTGTAGAGCCAGATAGGAATGTTTTAAAAAAAAAATTTCATCAAATTTTTACCAAACTAATTTGTCTGATTTAAATGATAATTCTTCAAATAATTTTGAAAATTGGTCAGATATAAAAGTTGATATGGCAAATGATAAATCAAATTTAACAAAAGATAATTTTGATCTTTTATTGCAAAAAATATCTAATATGGGGTCAGAATTGAATGTTTATAGAAATAATCAAATTAGTAAATCTAATAAATTCAGTTATAAAATTAAAATTTTATCTGATTCTTCATTTTATCTTCAAAGGGATTTTAATTCAAATCTTGAATTAAAACCAGATAGATTTAAATAATGATTGAAAAATATCAGCCTATATTAATTGGAATTTTTGATGAATTAATTGAAATATTTGTGCCAACTAATAGGTCTGAATTTAATAAGGAGAATGCTAAAAAAAATGTTGTTGTATTTGTTACTTGTTAGCTAGTTTGAGAAATAAGTTTATTAATTCTTTACAACTTGAAATTGGATTATACTTATCATCATCTGGAGCAACAGTCGAATCAATAGACTTATTGTCAAAAGTGGGTATATCAGTAGACCACAAGACTGTAGAAAGACTTAAACAAAAAATTGAAACTGATCACCCTAATAAAATTAATGATTATTTATTATATAATGTAATTAATATGTATATATTATTAAATATAATTTTTAAATATTACTAATTACTTTTTGTGTATTTATAGTCAGGAAAATTATTTTGTTTTAACTTGGATGATTATCATTCAATTCACTCTTTCAGAGCAC
>CAJVPN010000747.1:0-21918 GCA_910592215.1 Entrophospora candida
AGATTGCAATGAAGTTGTTACTAATTAATTTAATTGTATAAAAGAAGCTCAAATTCAACTTGCTTGTAAAATAACTTTGTCTTAAAGTTTCATAATAAAAATTAATTTGGTAATAAGTTAATAAATTAGTTTCAACTAAGGAAAACTTTGTCTTAGTTTAATAACTTTGTGATAAGTTAATTAGTTTCAACTAAGGAAAACTTTGTTAATTAGTTTCAACTAAATAAAAAAAATAGAAATATTTTATTTAAATAAAACTTTTATCTTTAACCAAAATTATTCGCTAATACCAAAATCAATTCATTGATCCCCTATTCATTCTGATCCACACAAAAACAAAAATAATTGTTATCACCAATTAAAAATACACTCTCCCAAATTTAATCAGTGACAATAGTACAAGACTAGGAAAACTCTTTGATTTAAAAGTACTTTAAAATTCAAAACCAAAGTAAACAGAAAAATTCACATGGAACCACTAAGACATTTTTGGTTAGGTTTTATAAATCATTTCCTAAATAGAATAAGTCAACTTTTGAGATTCGTGTTAATATGATCAGGAACTTATACAGAACAGAGTTTTCCTATCCTGTACATTCAGGATATTACTCTAGATGGAAATTGAATCTGGAATAATCACAATCACATCTCAAAATTTAATTGTTGCCTTTTCTGTAAGAAATTGTGATATTTTGTATGCCCTAAAGACAATAATATTATATAGTAACTAAGGTTGCTTGTTGAAACTCCTCCAGAAATCAATCAGCAGGGTTTCAGCAGGTCACACATTAATTGTTTATTAAGTTTTGGCAGAGTTTTGCATTTTGAGGTTTTGCCATTTTGGCATAGTTTCAACAGGATTTTTGATAAGATTTAATAGTTTTGCTGTGGTTTCAGCAATTACTAAGGAGTTTTTGCTCACAACCTTAATAGTAACACTATTCCAATTATTATTTTTTTTTTGTTTTAAATTATATAATCATATTAACTGTGATGATTAATTACAAGAAAACTGTTAAGGATTGTTTAGAGAATCAGTTAAGAAATATTCAGAGAATAATTAGTCCCATGTGAGATGAAGTGAAGGAAGCATTGTATATATCAGTAAAGTTTTATTAAAATTAAAATGTCCATATTAGCATTTATACATTTTATACAAAACTGGTGTAATTTTTTTTTAAACCAAACCTGAATGGTCACTAGGGATATTAAACAGTTGACTCAACTATGGTTGAGGATAAACTAAGCCAACCATGGGAACTGATCAGTTGAACCATAACTTAAAACCTTGGTTTGTTGATCTGATTTATATAATAACCAATCAAATTTAAGCATTTTTTTAGAATCAAAACTTTTAATTGACGATCCGTCTATGAAATATCTCCACCATACCCCCCTGTCACATGATAAATTTTTAAAAATTTAAAAATGAAAAATTTTTTTATTTTTTTTTTTGCAAAGTGTTTTTGAAAAAGATTTAATTGACTCTTTCTTACATTAATTACTCATGGTATCTGTTATTTTTCTTTTTTAAGTTTTGGAGATTTGAAATTTTAAAAGAGTTTTTAAAAACAGTATCAGAGTTTCAAATTTTCGAAAATAATTCAGAGTTTTGAAATAGTTTGAAGTTTTAAATAATATCTAGATTTAATCAACATCACAAAAAACAAGCAGCTGAAATTGCAAGCTCTAATTAATTAAAACAATGCTTCTATATTATTATAATAATCTAATAAATCAATTCATAAATATTGAGAAAAAAAATTTTTATTTATTTGTTTATCAATCATTCAATTATGAATAGTAATAGTAATAGTAATAGAGTTGGAATAAATTTATTCGAATAATTAAAAACAGTCACACAAACATAAAAAATTTTTCACATGAAAAATTTCACTCATCTCTACATTCCCAAGAGTAAACACTTTTTTTTCGATATTCTTGAAAAAAAAATACACAAATATGTTCTTTGACATTAGTTTCATAACGCAAAATAAAAAAAATCATTTTAAAGTACAAAAGTATAGTACCATTTTTTTATACAAAGTTCAATTAGCAAAATTTAAGACATTTTTTCCTCCGCAGATCCTTATGTAGAGTTCACCGATTCATAGACAGATCGTCAATTAAGTTTTCTATATTGTAATGATAATTATTTTCCTGGAAATAATTATTTTCCTGAATTTGTAATCAATGAATTTATTATAAGTAATTGATCTGGTTTTTAATTTTTTGATTTTTTTTTTGTCATGTCAAAAATAAAAAATTTCTTAAAAATCGCGGTTGTTAAAATTAACCAATCATATTTGGTGTATGATCAACCATGGTTGTTAAAATTGACCAAACAGATTTAAGTATATGATCGACACACCACGGTTCAACCGGTTCGACACGGTTTTTAAACCAAACCGAATCGACTTAACCATTTAACATCCCTAATGGTCAGCACAATGGACATTTGATTTCATTGGCTAAATTTTGTGACGATCTCCCTTCCAGATATCACGCAAAAATTAAAATTATTTATATATCGGAGAGAAGGAAATTTAATTTCAAATAGAATCAAGTGAATTTCGAGTTGATGCAAGGACATATATACACATTAGCATAGTGGGAAATTTTATTTCATTGACTGTTTATCATCACAAATTTACTAAAAATCAGATTTATTTGAAAAGTAATATGATAAGTAAAATAAGTAAAAATATTAATATAATATTTCTTTATCTGAGTTTTTTTAATACATGGACTTGGTTTTTCATTATACAATCTAATATATTATTTACTCTTCATTGACTTCATCAAATCAATGTTTTATCTTCATTACTAGTGGGATCATGAATTATCATCCATTATATAATACTGTATATATATGTCATTTTCCTCTATATAAATATAAATCAGTGGTGTAAATATGAATATGAATATGAATATGAATATGAATTTGAATATAATATAAATATAAAAGAAATATATTTTAAATATATTTTTAAATTGTATACATCACTTTATAATTATAACCCGAGTATATCCCATTATTGTTGTTTAAAAATTCTCCTCATTTTTAAATGCATTGTAAAAAAAATCAAGATATGATCTTTGTATTATTAGAAAAAGTTGAAAATAAGTTATAAGTTAATCAAACATGTAAAAATAAATGCGAGTATATATAAAATAAGTTTTACCTGCAAGTATAATAATACTTATTGATAAAGCAAAATGTTACCCATCATTCATATTTAAAAAAAAATAAATAATAATGTCAAAGTCTGACGTACAAGATCACAGAAGCCTTAAACTTTTATTTCTAAGGTAACCTATTGAAATCAATTTGATCAAGTTTTACCAAAATATAAAGCGATGTATCAATAATATGATTTTCCCTTCCCATAAAATGGGTTTTGTGCGCAGTCACGCGACTTTTTCTATAAAATAGCAAGTTTCACAACATAAAAAAAGATCGACTATCGATGTTGTCACAAGTGATAAAACGAATGTCCAGATAGACCGTTCCAAATTAAAATTCATACAGTAGTACAAAAAATCAAACCGACGACCAATCATGTTTTCCATCACCCAGTAATATAAATATTGAAAAGCTAGGATCATTTTTTTTTTTCCAACTTTTCTTTTCTCAAACAATAGTTTTTTTTCTTTCAGAAAAATTTTTAAAAGAAAGGTATTTTCAAATATCATACATAATATATAAATCTATATACATTTTTCTTTTATTGAATAGTAATAGTAATATTAATAATTTAATAATTTAAATATATAAAGAATTTCTTCTCTTCGAGTATACTCATGACCACTGTGACGTCTTCTTCGGTACGTTTTAATTTTTATATTAATTTTATTTTATATATACCTTTAATTAAAATTTTCATCTTTTTTTTACTAATTATTAACTCAATTTCTTAATGGTCATAAAAATTCAAAAGAACGGTACTAATAAATTGTGGTATTGCACAAACGAACGTCTTCGACGTGAATTCTTTCACACGAGTGCCTCTATATCACCTATTCAACTACATCCCGAGGAATCCGATAACTCACAAGAATCGATCACCTCCGAAGAAAAGACAAAGTAATAATTTTTTCGATTAAAAAAAACTTTTTCAATTAATAAAAACTAAATTGAATTAAAGCTATTTTTTTTCCCAACTACATCCGACTAATTATATAAAAAATATCTAAATACTTAAATGTTTATATTATTTTGTTAATTATTAATTAGGTTACGAAGTAAAAAAATCTCCAAATCAAATGAAAAAATTAATAAAAATAACACTAATAAAAACAAAAATTCTGAAATAATTGAATTTGGAGATGAGGAACTTGACAACAGAGTACACCATCGTCTTCATAATCTTCTTCTCCATGATAATAAAAATAAAAATCTTGATGAAGATGAAGATGAAGACGATTCATCAAATATCATTGAACAATCATTAATAGAATCGGATAAAGAAGTCGTTTTGGATGAGATTGATAATGTTATTATTATCAATAATTCTAGCACTATTAATTCTGGTAGTATTATATTACCATTAAAAAATTTAAAAATCGATTTTCAAGATGATCAACATGATGATAGAAGTAATGATCAATTAAATAATATACAAGAAGGTATTGACGAGGAAAATGATGAAAATGAAAATGATGAAAGGAAAAAACATATAAATGAACAAAAATCCAGATCTCGTAATAAATTTCAATCTGATATTTTTGAAAGGTATAAAGCTAACGATGGAGAGGAAAATGAATCAGATGATGAGGAACAAAAAGATTTGGAAGAAAAAAATTATGTAAAAAAACGAAAATCTAATTCTCGTAATAGATCTTGTGTGAAGTCCAAGTCTGCCAAATATATTCTTGAAGAGAATGAAGTGGAAGTGGAAGAGGAAAAAAAATATGCAAATAAACGAAAATTTAATTCTCACAATAATTCTCAATCTAAAACTCGTTATGATTTTAAATCTAATGAAGAAAAAGGAAAAGATGAAGATGAGGAAGAGGTAGAAGAAGTACAGGTGGAGGAGGAAGAAGAAGAGGGTAATATATATATATACATGCATATTAATTATATAAATTTTTTTAAATTTTTATGTATTGGGTTTGACTGAAATAAACTAAATCCTCTAAAAATAATACAGAAGCATTTAAAAAAATTACAAGGAGTTCAACAAAGGCGACAAAAAGATTCATTATTCAACCTAGTAGACCTTCTAGGAAATCAACACGTAAATCAAAAGATACATTAAATGGTAAAGAATCATCAGGGCAAGATTTTAAAGGAAGAGATATCGTTTTTGGTAACCTTTTTTAAAAAAAGATATAAATATTATTGTCCAGATATATATTTAGATATTTAAAATAATAGATGCTCACACACATAATGTTTTTATATTTATATAGTTGACCCTTTGGATAAAAATGCTAGTTTTTGGTGGCCCGCAATGGTAAGTTTTTTTATTGCATGAAATAAATGAATTATTGGAATCATAAAATTATTAACTGTTTCTACTTTAGATTGTTCCGAATGATGAACTGGATGAAAGTATGGATTTTAATTGTGATCTCGATCAATTGTTACTTGAAGGCAATTTCCTTGTAAAATATTTTGAGGATATGACATAGTATGTGCAAAATTCATTCATATTTTTATATATGTTAAATATATTTCCAATTAATAATCTATTTTTTTTTTAAAGTTCTGTGGTAGAATGCAAAGGATTAAAACACTTCAAATTGGATAATGAACCCTACTTGACTTTTGTAAAAAAAGCAGGATTCCTTGAGCATATTGGAGTCTTTAGAGCTTTCAAATGTATACAAAATAATGGAGAACCATTTAAAGGTTTCAAATGGGATTATTGGAAAAATCCACTAGGAAGATCAAAAGATAATGAACAGTCAGAGACTAATCACAGAACTACTACCATTACTACAAGTAACAGGTCAATAAGTAGATCATTTGCAGCATCCAAAACAGCTACTAGAAGATATATAAACAAAGATAGCACACAGATTAAAGTTTTTTCAGATATTCCACCTCTATCATCATCAATTCGATCAAATAAAAAAAAAGCAAATTTTAACAACAGTGGTCACAATCTCCACTCATCAAAATCAAGACTCTCTACAAGATCATCAAGTTTACACCATTCTAACAATAAAAACAAAGAATCATCACGCACTTTTTCAAATAATAAAGGCAAACATATTTTCTCAAAACCATCGTCATCATCTTCATCATATTCTGTAAATACTAATAAATCAAATAATAATAAAGAGTTAGATTATAACTCTAATGATGATGGTGATGGTGGCGATGGTGGTTATGATGATTATGAAGATGATGATTTAGTTTCAATGGTGAACACACATAATCATCAAAAACAAGAACGTAATAATCATAAATATTTGAAAAGAAGACATAGTAATATTTCACTCTATTCTGAATCTGAAAAGGCTACTAGTATTCGTCACAAATCCAGCAATTCTAGCGCACCAAAATCTCATAAATTGCGATATGTTTCGGAAATTGATTTGATGGATGAAGATACTAAAACTGAAACATATTCTGATGTTACAATTGAAGGTATATATATATAAATAATATTATTGATGAACAAATAATAATAAAATAATAAATTTATTAATAATTTCATGATGATTTAGAATTGTTTGATGAAGACCAAAATCACCATTATCATCATTACTCAACAAGTATAGTAACTCCACAAATACCTATTGAAAATTTGAGTGAAAAAGCACGAATAAATATTGCTAGGTTCAATTTTAAAGATCCAAGTCTTGATAAAGAATCCAAAGAAAAACTTTATGAAGAGGCTGAAGATGAATTAAGATCGTTATCGAAAGAATATCGTAGACTTATGAAGGAGTTGAAAAAGTTAGAGAAAGAATTATTCACCAAAAAAATTCAAAAATCACATAATATTAATGACGAGAATGAAGGTGATGATGAAGAGAGTTATACTAATGAAAGAGTTGAATAAAATCTATTTTCTTCCTAATAATGAGAGGAGAGGTCTTTATTAAAGATCATACACGAATATATATCAATTAGGAAGATGAATTAAATAAAATTTTTATATAATACATTCTTAAAAAAAAAAATTTGTAAAAAAAAAGAGGGAAGAGTATTTTTTTTATTTTATTAATTATATTACGAAACAAAAATAATAAAATTATCTTATGATGATCAGAAATCCTTTAGACCCATTGTATAAGGGCGATGAGGAGAATTTTTGGTAATTTACATATTATTAATATTAATCAGTTGCAGAACGTTAGTCATTTTCAGGGAGTCAATTATCATTAAAATTTTGGTGGTAAACATTTGAAACTTTATATTAATATGAAAAAAAAAACTCCCAATTTATACACTTTGTGCAGCTACGTATGTATCCTCGCCAAATTTGAAACATAGATTCTTCATACCACCACCTAATGCGGGCATTTTCCGATAGGATTATCCTCGGGAATTATACTTGTCACCTATATCCAGTGCGTGAAATCTAGTGCGGGCGCGTGTGCTACATTAAAGGTAGCCAATAATCTATTAGCAGGATTTGTGGAGAAAATTCATGTAAAAAAAATATATATACATATATTAATTAATATTTAATTTATTATTATTAACAAACATATATACTTTTATTGATGTTTTCAGGTATAATTTTATTTTATTTCAATCAACAATTATTGTTAAAATCAACACACAAATTTTTTGATGGTGATCAACAAAATGCGCGCATTTTTTATGTAACACACGCGCCCGTAATCAATTTCACACACTGCCCAGTACAATGATTTTTTCTGCGGTGATGAAACACTAATTCCGTCCGACTAAAAACATTAAAAATCACTATTACTATTACTATTACTATTACTATAACTATATTCTGCGTAATTTTCGTTATAATATCGCGGTTTTATGATTTTTTCAAAAAAAAAAAAAACCGAATCTGTAGTTAAACGATTGGTGGTGTGCAATCAGAAAGAATAGTTACGCGACCATTAAATTAGTTTTTAATTTGTTATGTTTTCTTATTTAAAAAATATTACAAATAAAAGTCCTAAATTACTACCATTAAAATAAAGCATATTTAAACTTCGTAAAAGACTCTTCAGATAAATTTTTGTCAATTATATTTAGAAAAACTTCGTTCTACACTACAAGAAGAAATTGGCAACCGTATATATTCAAATGCTATTTGAGATAAAAGAGGTAAATGTTCGGCAGGATCCCGGATAATCATATTAGAGGTCATAGGCACTCAATTAGTGAGAATGTCCATTTTTACACCACATCCAAAAATATGTAATTTTACCTATGAAATTCTCTATGGCATTTTATTTGTTTTATTTAAATATTTAAACAATGCAGAATAGACAATAAAACCTTTTCACCTGTTAGAGTTTAAATGTAAAGTAATCGTACTCGTACTATTCATATTATTCGCACTAATTGAAACTCACATTGGGCCTTTAAAACATATTAATATTAATATAAAGAATTTCTGGGTCACGTTTGACCTTGAAAATTACAATTATTATCCACATTTCTCATAACCAGTAAGATATATATTTAATGTAGAGAAATTTGTCCGCATCATGTTTTTTTTTTACTATATATATAGTGATTAGATAAGTGTAACGTGCATGTCCCTCTTTATTTCTAACCACGCTAACCATTTCTTTATATAATTATAATTAAAAACATAATAGATATTCACAAAAATGAGTTTTGGTTGGGAACAGCATTATGGTAGAGACCCACCAGAAAACTTTCCGCCTATGAATCCCTCACCACATCGAGAGTATTTTCCACCGTTCTCAGGAAACCAATATAACAACCATCGTAATGTATATAATAGATATCAGGATGAAAGAGAGACTGATTGGATAAGAGAAAGAAGTCCTCTTCCTTCTTACTCAAGAGAGAGAGAACATGAAAGAGATAATAGACATCGTGATAATAGAGAACGTAATAACTCATATCGTGGAAACAACATATCACCACAAGCTCATTATGATCGAGATGGGGGTGGTGGTGGTCGACATGATTCTTATGATTATCGTGAATTTCATCATCACAGAAAAAAATTTTTAAGAGAATGGGATTTCAGTCATAACCCACCACCACCACCACCGCCGCCGCCATCATCAATACAAAATTACAGATATACCACTCCTCACGATCTCAGATATGATCATAATAAACCTTTAAAAATATCTATACAAAGATGTCCAAGTGGTAATGGTAATGATGATATTAAGAATAATGACAATAATTACAAAGAAGAAATAAAGAACGATTATCATTACGAGAAAGAATATAATAATAGTAATAGTAATAGTAATAATAATAACAGTAACAAAAACAACAACAATATTAACAATACCAATGATATTAATTATAGTAATAAAGATAACAATTTGTCCACAGATTTTGATAATAGAAATTATATAAAAGTTTCGGAGGCAAGTAATAATGATAACAATATTATTATTTCTGATAATGAATTTCCAGGTTTTAAGAATAATGATGAGTTAAGTAACATAAATTATTTTCGAAAAGCAAATGAAAATCAAAAAGGCGGTTGGACAGGTTGGCGAAGTATTGAACCTGGTTTTTGTACATTACCAAACAAATATCAAGAAAATAACGAATCATTATTATTATCTCAAAATGGTGATTTTGGTTGTGGTAATAGTGCTGCTGCTGCTGCTGCTAATTTATCGGAAAATATAATAGACCAATCCCAAGATATGGAAATTAGCTCTGGTGGAACTGATATGCAACAGCAATTGTCTTCTCAAATAATAGATAATCAAAAAACAACAACAGTAAGAATTAAGACAGTTAGTTCTGATCAATTTAAATTAATCAAAGAATATGTTGAAACAAGCGAAAGGCTTAATGCCAATTATGATGATGAAAATAAAATCATTACAATTGATGAAAATAAAGAACCAAAAGTTTATGATAATAACATTCTTGAACAAAATCTCAATAATAAAAATGATAAAAATAATAAAAATCTAATATCAGATACTCAACAAAATATTATTCCTGAAAAAGGACTGCAACAGGAATCATCATCAACTTTATTTTTACCAATAGTTAATAAAGTCCCATCATTATTATCATCTATGCAATTAAAAGAACATGCATTTGAAAATAATTCTATTGGCGTACAACTTGAATGTGTGGAGGATGAACTTGATTATTATCAAAATCTTTTGAGTGAAATTCAAAAGCAATGTGAAGAAAAAATGAGATTAAATAGTGATAATCAGAAAATAGTGGTAGATAATGATAAAAGTTTGGAAATTATTCAACAAAATGTTACCAAATCACAAATGGAAAAAAGTGTAAAGAATGGAGTTTCAACTAATAAATACTCTAAAGAAAATACACATCTCACTTATCCTTCAAATGAAATAACTTTATCTAATAATAATATAAAAATCTATTATATTAAAAAAGAAAGCCCAGAATCGGATAATTGCTATGATAATGATGATGATGATGATGATGATGATGATGATGATGATGATGATGATGAAAGTAGAATGTCAGAATCCTCTCAAACATCCAATGATGAGCTACAATTATGGGAAAATATTTATGCTCAAAATAAAGAATTTTTAAGGGAAAGAGCAAATTCTAGATTTTCTGATAATTTGTTGCTAGGGCCTATGAAATTGTATAATGATATAAATGATTATCCATTTTTTCAACAAAACACTGATAAACATAATCGATTAAAAATATTTTATGTTTCAAATTGCTCAATAGAAGATAAATCAAAAGAAACAGGCTTACAGCAAGAATGGAAGGAGCTCTTTCAAACTCGGAAACAGAATGCTCAAAATTCAGTTAACTCCAAAGGAAAATTAAAACAAGATGACAATAGTGGGTCAACAGTTGGGTTTGCAGCAAGATGGCCAGTCAGACTTAACAGAGGAAAACGTAGAACTGATGTTGTTAGATCTGATGCAGAAGTGCAAGATATATTAAATCAATTTGCTGAAGCAGATCGTATAGCTAAAACATGGGCAAAAATACCACAAATGATATTAGGTGAAAAAAGAAGAGAATATTCATGTATTATTGATAATAATTCATTTGTTTTAGATCCTATCTCATTTTATGAAATCAATGTTGATTTTAATGTTAATTGGACAAGTCAAGAAAAAGAAACTTTCTATGAACAATTTAAATTATATCCAAAAAATTTTGGGAAAATTGTGGCAGCAATTGAAAATAAGTCATTTAAAAATTGTGTTTTATATTATTATCAGAACAAAAAAGCATTAAATTTAAAAGAATTAATTCCAAAAAATGGTCGAGGTCAGCGGATGCTCACAGCAAATAGTGGTATTAAATCTAGAAAATCTAATAATAATCATTCAACGACAACATCATCAACAACAACAAATATTAATATTGAGTTACCATATTATTTGGCTGCAACTCCTAATGAAGCTGCTAAAACTAATTCTACAAATGAACAATTTGATTATTCTACAAATAATAATAACAATAACAGCACTAAGAACAATATTAATAATATGGTGAAAAATGTTGATAATAATATTACACGAGCAGTAGATAATAATAAGCACAAATATGATTCACAAAATTTTCAAACAAGTAATGCAGAAAATCTATTTCAAACCCAACAAAAGTTACTAGCAGTGGGCCAATCCAATATTGGTATTGATGAAGAAGCATGCGTTCTTACAATGATGTCATTGGAGAATGGGCAAGTTATTCTTTCAAAACCTTCGCAGCAACAGCATCATGAAGTAGTAGTATTACCTAATGATAATAATACATCAAAAGGAAAAATCAGACCAAAACAAAATGAAATTATGGACAGCAGTGGTGGTGACAAGGATGATGGTGATGATGATTCAGGTAAAAAAACAACCACAGGAGATCGTACTACTACAGGCTCACATCACAAAAAGATATCATCATATTGGAATAAAAAAGAAATCAATCAATTTGAACAATCATTGAATCTGTATGGAAGAGATTTTAAAAGAATTTCTGAATTTATCAAAACCAAATCTGAAGTTCAGGTTAAGAATTATTATGAAAAACAAATAAATAATAATACTAGTTATATTAGACATAATTTAGATAATAATAACACTCATAATAATTCAACAGCAAATAATGATATTATAAAAAATACATTTTCTGAAAAATCAAATCAAAACACTAATATAATACAAAGGGTTAAAAATAATGAAACTTCTGTTGTTAATCCGAGAGCCACTAATATTCACCAAAATAGAATATCTTCTTCCCATTTGACTAATATCGAAGAACGATCATCTTTTCATTTTCAAAATTCACAAAATAACTTTTTGTCAACACCATCTGAACGAATAATGGCCACAAAATTACCAAACAGATTAAACTTATTATCATCACATACATCATCATACCATCATGATTCTGAACCACAGAAATCGATAATGAAAATATCCTCAACTCCGCCTATTGCTACCAAAGTATCATCAGTTCAACCTGCAACAAAAAATTCTGTGGCATTTGTGTTGAATGAAACTGATGAACCCATATCACGTTATGGCCATAGTAACAGTAGTAATGGTGATGATGAAAGAATAAATATAAATGATAATGATAACATTAACAAAAATAATAATGAAAATCCTTATATTTTACAACAACAACTACAAAAAAATACAAATTTGCATAGTAGTACTTCAACATCAAATGAAGGGAACAAGCAAAACATTCTTTCACCAATTTCATCATTAACTACACAATTACCACAATACATGACTTCAGGTCAACCGTTTTCTTCACACCATCATATGCCAACACCAGCATTAGCATCTCAACTTCAACCTCAACTAATACCATCAATACAACATATTCATATACAACAAGAAATGGCTAGAAAACAAAAAGATGTGGTTGCACAAATGACTGCGCAAAGAAGACAACAGCAAACATTTTTTCCATCAATATCTAATATTATTATGCCTAGTACATCAAATCAACAACCTCAAAACATTTTTCAGCAAGTTCGTCCGCAGCATGTTTGGATTGACCAATTTTCACGAATGCCTTATTTCATGCCACCTCAACAAGCCCATCAACAAAAACAGGCTCAAACCAATCAGCAATCTCATCAACAAATGAATCAACTAATACATCAAAATTTGCTGCAACCTCTTCAACAACAACATGAAACACCATCACCAACACTTCCTCAACCAACATCAAGTAACCAACGTCATTTTCTTCAGCAACAGCAACAATTTCATAACCATCATCCACAGCAACAGCCACCATCGCAACCATCATCATCATCTTCACAACAACAACAAAACAAGTATCATGAGTATTATCCATCTAAATTGTATGGAGATGATCAAAATCAGTGCGATCGATAATATGAACTGGCGACGACGCATCGAACCAAACAAACTCGACAATTTAAATAGAAATATGCTATCCCGCCTAAAAATTAATTTATTAGATTAAACATAATTTTCAAAAGTTTTTATGATAGATTATTGTGATATTTTAAGTTATTAATGTACATACAAAATCATCTTGGAAGATTAATGTTGAATATGTACATTTTTACTAAAGAAATAATATTTTATATAGAAAACTAAAAATTATAAATAAAATAAATAATCGGAACTAAATATAATATTCGGTAGAATTTTCCCTAATACTAATACTAATACCGGGAGACATGGTAGTAGTAAAGTATGACACGTCTTCGAATCTTTAATAATGCAAAAAGTAAATAATGTATGTAATAAGTAACCTTTGAGTATTAATTGATTGGGTGGGGTGTTTGGATATGAAATTCTGATTGGCTAATTTGAATTTCACATACGCGAGTTGCAAAATTCACATAAATTTCCATGGCACGCCATGCTGGACAAAAGTGTACTACATTTTGTTGCAATTATAGATGGATGTCTAAATTGTTTTCAGGCTTGTCAAAATGATTGTCGATTATTTACGCAATTATTTACAACAAAATGTAATAGTAAGTACACTTTTGTCCAGCATGGTGTGCCATTAATTTCATTTTCACGCACAACATAATCATAGAACCCTATTAAAACGTATTAAACTATATAGACTTAGAGTAATAGGTCAAAATTAAGGTTTAATTATTCGAATTAAAAAAATTATTCGAAAAAATTATTCGAATTAAAATTTATCCAAGTTGTTCGTTTTATTTAATATTAACAACATAATATAAATAGATACAAAGCCATATTGTTTACGGTTAAACGATACCCAGTTTTGGTTGAATGAGCCCATGATTAGTAAAAAAAAAGGCCATAATGAGTGACTTACTACAAAGCGAAGACACAAATGTTTGTAATAAAACCCAAAGAAGTTTAAATTTTATGGAACTTGAGCTTTTTACTATTGTTTTTGAATGGAACTTATCATAGACCATATTTAATATGTTATGATAAAAAATGGCCCCATTCTTAAAAGAAAAAAGTAGCTGATACTTGAAGGCTCTCGATAACGACTTGCTGATTCTAATTGAGAATTTTGTATCTATCTACATAAAATACCTCTTGGCAATTAAGTTTACTTATACTAAAAAGCTGTCTTTCTTAGGAGAACTTATGGCTCGACTTGAAACCCATTTTTGCTTGCAACCAAATTTTTTAAGAAACCAGAAGTGTACAATCAACAAACAAACTATATTAAATATTTATTATTAATATTTATAGATAACAACGATATTTATTGAAAGTGTGTGGGTGATGTAAAAAAACATTTTTTTAAACAACAAATTAATAAATTAGATCAACATCAATGGAATTGTTAAATATGTATATTGAGATAAGTTTATTTTGTTTTTTTGCCTTCAATATTATGATTCTTACAAGTAGATTTAAGCTTAGTATTTCTATAAGCTTATCATGCAGTTCACACTCTATAATGAAATTTTAGGCTGTATATTTTTTGTGCCTTTTGTTTGCTATAGAGAAATAATAAAAAAATGAAAAAGAAGTTCATTATAGTGTGATTTTATTTAGTGTTTGTTATAGGAAGAGTCATTATAGAAGTGTGAACTATACTTTTCACTACCTACTTTCAATCACATTGACAATATATGTTATATAACAAGTAGGGGGATTTCTGTGTATAAGGCCTCTAGATCAAAATTGAGTTTTTTGCATATACAAAGGATTATTTAAATGTAATTATTGTCTTAAAAAATTCTTTATTCAATAAATTATATATATTGCCTTTCTTTATAAAAGTTCTGATCTACTATATATATAATTAAAAATCAAGTAGTTGCAAAAAATCCAAGTTGGTCAATTGGTTCTCTTCTTGCATGTTTTTTATTTATTTCTTCTTCTTCTTGTTTAAGCATAGAATCCAAACTATCTATTAAACCTAATCCTATAGTTCTTCCAGTCTATACAAGACACATAAATTTACATTTATTAAATAATAACAATATGATGATGATGATGATGATGATGATGAAGATGATGATGATGAAGATGATGAAGATGATGATGATGATGATGATGATATATCATCTTTATCATTACCTGTACCATTTCCTTCAAAAGACTTGGTTCAATACAACCACTACCACTTTTTTGTATTCCACATATTTTTCCCATTTTATTAACAGTTACCAATAATTTTGTTTCTGTTGCAAGTTCTTCCAAAGGTGTAGCATCAACTATATGTCTTGCTCCAATCTGAATAATTATATATATTAATTAATTAAATGCCTCTAAACCATAATATCTCTAAAAAAAATGAACCATATACAAACTCTATTTAAAGTAACACCAATTGGTACCATGTCCCATCCATATATTCTTTCCCATTCCTCAACATCTTCTGATATATCAACCTCGATTTCACCATCTCCATGATCTTGAATAGTAGTCTTTGGTACTCTTGCATTATAAAGTGCTGCACGTGTAGTTATGAAAATTGTATCTAAAAGATTACCTGCATAATCTAGAACCTTTTTTTGTTGTTGTTGAAGCGGAATATGAGAGAAGAATTAAAATGTAATGATAAAAAAAATTTTTATATAAACTCTTTTAAGAGATATACCATGGCATCAATATAAACAACCCAACATTGTTGACCTGGAATAATACATAGTTTCTCAAGATTTAAACCACCCTGTGGTCCATTAAAAATTCGTTCTATTGTTTGGGTAAGTTCATTATTAATATCTTCTGCTCCTCTTCCTGCAAATTGTTGTGATGCTATTGGTGAACTATTAAACTTGAAATTATTGAAATTAATAATAAATTTTTTATTTGATCAATCACATTCACATTCAAAAATCTTTTTTTTTGTCACTACCATTCAATTACTTACTCACCATTCTACACTACAAACAACTCTACCTCTTTTTGATTTAATTTCCACAACTTGTTCATAGTTGCCATCAATTTCTATTGCACCAATCTCAATTTTTACTCCGACCAAAACATCAGTTCCTACCCCAAGTCTACACCTAGCACTACCACTTGCTTGTGGAATAACTCCAGTTTCTAAATCAACTTGACGATAATCTAATCGTCCTCTTCCATCAGCACGAATATTATCATCAACTCCTTTAAGAATAAAATCGTTTTCTGATGGTGAAATTAATGATAATGGCATAATTTTTTAGTTGTAGATCATATCAGGCAGAACCAGAAACTGGGTATTCGATATAAGTTTGATTAACAAATCTAATACTCATTTTGAGTACTAAGGTACGCAAAAAATGCATGAAAACTCGATTGGTAACATAATTTCTGATATTTGCAAAAAAAAAAATAATATTACATTAATGAATAAAAATATAAATGAGAAAATGCTTATTTCCATCAAAAGTAAAAAATTAAACCAGTAGAGAAAATATCGTAAATAGTGGTGGCTGGATGAGAACCAATGCTCCTAATCTGGATAAAAGCAAATAGAAGTTCTACCAATCCATCACTTGGGTTGATATGAAATCCAACACTCTTAATCTGGATAAAGCAGGTAAGAACTCCCTTAAACAAAATATAAAGATACATTACTCGCAAATTTGTTGGATTTATCTCTTTTGCTTTGAATAAAAATCTGCTGTCAAGAGCAAGCCATTCGTCTGAAGAGCATACTTACATGAGGATTATACACAGTAAATCTTGATTTAGCAAACCTCAATTTAGCAGATATTAATTAAAAATCTTTTCAATATAGTAGATATCTTGATTTAACAGATTTTTCCCTAATTGCCCAAACTATTCACTAAATCGAGATTCACTGTGTACCACAATGGAGGTTCAAAAAATCAGCATAAAACCATGTTTCATTCTCCTTTAAGTAAATCACAAGCCCAGCACTTAGAAACATCATGTGATTTTCAGTATTTTGTATCGTTTGTTGAAAATACTTTTGAAAATTTCACCCACAAGTATAGTTTTCCCATTTGTGTTTTCAAAGCCAACTATAGTTATATGATAAAGTTTTTAATAATCTGGTTCTTCAAACCGAATTTATGTTGCATTGGGATATTTCTATTATTACAAACAAATGCTAATATTATTATAATTGACAAATAAATCATAAAAAATAAAATTTTAAAAAAATAAAAATAATCAAAAATTTAAAAAATGAGTCAATCAGAAGTAAAATCAAAAACCAATACAGTCCCTGTCATCTTTACCAAGGGAGATCTTGCAAAACTTCATAAACCAGGTGGTAATCCACAAATTAAATGGAACAACATTTGAAAGAAGTTGGTGGTAAGGTGGTAACTTGATTTCCTCCAGAGCCTAATGGATTTTTACATATTGGTCATGTAAAAGCTATCAATGTAAATTTTGGATATGTTATCTGAGGTTTGAATCAATAACATTAAACTAAAATGATTAACTTATCAATGATATTGCTCTTATTATATAACAAATTAACACCAATAGATATGGTGACACTAACCCTGAAGGTAAAAATCCTGTTTACACTTTTAAATCAATCAATCAATTAATCAGAAAGAAATTTTAATGCACATGCACATATATATTTTATATTAATGTATTGTTTTATCTAATAAGAGTTGAGGAAGAGATTTATTTTACTTCTATTAGAGAGGCAATAGAATGGTTAGGGTTTTCACCATACAAGATCACATATTTTTCTGATTATTTTGACAACTTTTATGAATTGGCAATAGAATTAATTAAGTGTGATAAAGCATATGCATGTTCATGTACATCTAATGAAATGAAACAGATGTGAGGTGGTGATGATTATGCAGAACATAAAGAGTGTGTGCATTGTAATTGTCCAATTGAAGAATCACTAGCTGAATTTCAAAAAAAGAAGGAGGGAAAGTACAAGGAAGAAGAGGTAACCATTTGTATGAAGATGGACATGCAAAGTGGAAATCCACAATTTTGGGATTTGGTTGCATATTGTGTTTTGCACACACCACATTATAGAACTGGAAAGCATAATGGACACTCGTTTTGTGCAACAGTCATTTGTATAATATGCAGGTGGTTACACAGAGTCCGTTGCTTCTGAAACTTCACTAGTATATAGCTGTAGCCTCTCTAAGTCCAGATCATCAGCAAGATCAAAATTATCTCACACTTTTATAATCAAACTTTTGCAAAAACTTTCACCATAACATATGTTATGTTGATCATTTTTTTGTGATCTGCAACAGTGTCCACTATGCTGAACTGGAACCAAATGGTGTATTTATCCAACTTATGATTTCACACATTGTCTTTGTGACTCTTTTGAAAATATTATGCATCCACTTTGTACATTTGAATTCCAGACAGCTCGTGAATCTTATTATTGGTTATGTGATGCTCTTGAAGTATATAAACCCTGTTCAATTTGAGTATAACAGGTTTGGTTTTTTTTAACTATCATTATTTTATTAAATTTTTAAAAACCATTATACAACTAATATACATATATATTAATTGGTTGGTTGGTTGGTTGACTGGTTGATTGGTAGATTGAATATTAACATACAGTTTTATCAAAACGAAAAATAGCAAGACTAGTTAATGAAAAATATGTAAAAGGTTGGGGTGATCCATTAGTGTTCCATGTCGCAACCCAAAAAAGGAAACAAAATGGCAGTAAAGGCAGTTGCAACCAGTGGTTGCAATCATTTTTATATGACGCAAAGGTGGTAGCAACCATCATCAAAAGTTGCAGCCAGTATCCTTATGATCCATGGCTATATACACTACCAGCTTTAAGAAGACATGGTGTCCCACCAGAAGCTATTAATCAATTTGTTTAAAACTTGGCGTGACCACATCAAATTCAACAATTCAAGTTAGAGTGTCCAGGATTATGCTTTCGCATTGTGAGCATATAAATACAATTACAGCTTGGGGTGCAGTGTTGGCAATTTAACTGGTTCAAACCTTTTTTTGAACTATTTGAACTTTTGAATTGTTAATTAGTTAAATAACCAGTTAATTAGTTAAATAACATGCTGATCATTTGAACTTTGCTGAGCAGTTATTTAACCAATATGCAAGTTATTTGATAGAGTTCATTACAAATATGGAAAACAGTATCAAATATTATTATTATATGTACTGTTTTCTGGATCCAGAGTTAATAACTTTGATTTTAGGAAAGAACAATGTTTATTTACACCTTGGTTTAAAATTTTATCAATTCTGTACACAGGAACAGCTTAGAGGAAATCATATTTTACAATAAAAAGATATAGGTGATAGAAACCAACTCGTGCGTATTATCCAACCCAATTTGTTAATTATTTGTGGATAATTTCCAAAATTGGTTAGACAATGTGCTCTGTGCACATAAATCAATCAATCTATGTCATTGAACCAAAGTTCACAAGTTCAAATGATTTTTTGAACTGGTTATTTAACTTTTGAACTGGTTATTTAACTGACAGTTCAAAAGTTAAATAACTGTCATTGCCAACACTGTTTCTATAATAACAAATCGAATTATTTATCATAATAGGATATTTTAATCATGTTTCCTAAATGAAATTGAAAAAACAAATCATTTTCATTCAAAAATAATCATCTTAAGGTTGTATATATAATAATAATAGTAATGATATGTTTCTTAAAATGGAAAACAACAACAAAATAAGTTGTTTGGAGAAGAGTCAAATTGAATACAACATAGTAATAGAAGTAGTTATTTTTGATTGTGTTGCTTCCACATTCTCAATTTGAAAAAAATAAATCATTTCATTTTAAATTGTATAATAGCAATATTGCTGCTCATCTTTTGTTTTGTACTGCACATTAAAATGATAATCAATTTGAAAAGGTGAGTTGAATTTGGAAAAAAGGCAAGTTGCAAAAATAATCATGGCATCTACTCATCTTGTTTATCATTTTCCAACTAATATAAAAGGATAGCTATCCTTTTACATCTTCGACATAATAATTAAAATCAATAATAATATCTAGGGGTAAGTAAATATATGGGGGGACAACTGAATGTTACACATATATATATTTTTCAATTTCAAAACTGTCGCCCCTATGAAATTACTAGTAAAAATAAATAAAGTGTGAAACATGTACATATTGTACACTTTCATACTTGTAAGAAAAAATCTTCGGCTTTCTTTTGATATAATTTTTTTCAAAGTATCTTTCCTAAAGCTTCAAAAAAATACCATCAGTTGTAAAAAATATTTTTTCTTTGTATTTTCAACATTACACATACTATTTACAAGCTTTTATATATGTATACAACTTTAAAACAATATAAACTTTGTTTTTAATCTCAGGAATTTGGTTTTCTTTATTAATATTAATAAAAAATATTATTTTTGAATCACAACATTGTTGGAGAAAGAAATAAAATAATTTATCCTTTTAAAACTTTCATTGAAATGATATGTTTAATTAATGGTTTAGGATGGTTAAACATCCAACATAGATGTGAATTCTTTATTATGAAGCAGGATGCATAATTATAAATGCTATGCATATGTTTTTTTCAGTAACATTCCTTTACATAAATTCCTTATAAGGTTGTATTTAAAATACATAATTTTTGGGTTTGCTTCATTCTTGGTCTTTTTCCATTTCAGGTTTTCTCCTTTGGCTTTGTCAGGGTTAGTTTCTCCAATATTGCTATGGAATTGAGTATTATCATCAATAATTTGGGTTTGTCTCACTCTTGGCTTTGGTAATATTGCTCTCTGTCCATTTCGTGTTTTTGTTCTTTATAATGAGTATGGGCTATTAAACCTTTTAATTTAATTGAAGCCATTCCACCTTTAACTTCTCAAATTAAAGTAGTTCCTGACATAATTTCAATCAGCACTTCTTTTCCTCCATCCATAAAAGCTTTATCTAAATGTATAAAGTTCCTTTGGCATAATAATAATATCCTTTCCTACATGTAAATTTAATGACCAATCTTTAATAGTAATATTCAGCCTTGTTTTTCTCTGTCATCTTTGAAATAATAATAAAAATAAATATACTTTTAATAATAGTTTATATATGTGTATGTGTGTGCATATATATATTATTTCTTTACCTGATTATCATGTTCTATATATTACTTGTAATATTTTTTATAACCTAGTTTTGTTTTTCTTTGAGGATTCTTTGTAATTTTTGAAGTAATAAAAAAAATATTGTTTTTTCTTATTATTATATATATTTAATAATAGTTTATATATGTGTGTGAGTATATATATTACTTCTTTTACCTGCTTATCATTCACCCACTATTTTTGCTTATTATAATTGTTTTAATTTTGTTATCTTTTGTAGTTTGTTTGCAAACAGAAGTAAAATGAATATAATTGTCATTAATCTTATATATAATATATGTTTTCTTGGTAA
>CAJVPN010000748.1:0-21912 GCA_910592215.1 Entrophospora candida
AAAATTATTCCAATTTTGATGGTAGAAAGTAGAAATTAATTATGGCACTCACTATTAAAAACATAAGTGTAACACCCTTTACTACATGTGTAACCCCCTTTATAACAGTGTCAAAATACTTTGGGCTGCATGTATATTTATGGGCTTCAGTTAACATTGGGGTGGACTGCAGTAACTTTTTATTGTAACCAAGACTTACCAAGTGTGCTGCAATTGTTGTATATGAGGCCTCTACACCTTTTACAGCCAATTTTGTCTCTATAGAACGCAGAGAAATATTGGAGTCTCAGCATATATTCCAACTGATGTGCCATGCAATATTAGGGGGTGATTTTTTTAGGATGACCACCCCTTTCTTGTGATCCAAATTACCAATTTCTTCCAACTTTTTCGAGTTGCTATAGATAGTTCGCATTGGGATCTGTGTTGTTTTGTGGATTTCTTTAACAGTATGAATTCTTATGTTTCAAAAATGTAATATAGTTTCTTGTTGTGTTTTCGGTTTGGATTTAATCATTTTAATAAAAAAAATTTCGATATGTAGTTTTTAAAAAACTTTATATCGATAATAAAAATCAAGAAATATTTTTGACGTTTAAAATAAAAAAAAGATTATCTGATTTGACCTGATTTTGGTAAAGTTATATGAATTCAAATTTTTGCCAATAATTTCTTTACACACTGTATTTGATTGCGGATCTCGATTTAATGGGTCTTTATTAACGGGTTTGAGGATTTAGAACATAAATCGTAATAATAACAGGGGGTTTTTTTTAATTGCAGCTGTTAAACCAAGACTCGGTGTAACCAAATAAAAACGTTTGCCTTTAAATGTTGTTGTTCCTCATATAAAAATCGATTCGTCTATTACTATGAGTATTTTAGACTCGGATAATAAATATCACACTTCAAGTTTCATGCATGCAATCTTCAAAATTAACCAACAAAGAAACATTTCCCTGCGTATATACTGATATTAAGTAAAAGTTGTCCTACGATGCAAAATTGATTTATTATTATTTACATTTGGATAAGAAAAAAATTTATAATTAAGCAAACCATTGGATCTCATGCAGGTGCATTTATTATTGTTGTTACTATTGTTATTAAAAATTATTAGTATGATTAGTATTAGCCGAATATGAAAAAAATAACCCAAATTGACCGAGTGTCCGTCCAATGAAGTGAAACCAGACTTTTTTTTTGTGTTTTGATATGGCTTGGAAATTAAAGAAACCAATGGTTTCTTTTGATATGGTCATGTTTATATTAATGATTGTAGATCATCATATGATGAATCTGTAAATAAAATCAGTCGAAAATATACCATCATCTTTTAGTACATGAAAATTATAGTGCGTTTTTTTAGCCCATTTCCCGTGATCAATTTGGATATGCATAGAAATTGAGTTGTTGCAAAAGAGACTTCAACAATTATTATCTGAAGATTAGTGAATTAATAGTAAAAAAAAATATAGAGCTGTTGATTTAATTGAATAATGTAATAAGCATTAATAACAGTAATTTTAATAATAACTACGAGATTGATAGTACACATTTAAACGAATGGATCTCAGCAAGAATAGGAATTATCTTTGACACTTACCTGTAATAATATTAGTTGGCATTTATTTTTAAAAATTAATTGAATAGTTTTTATTAATTTCTTCTATTTATCTATCCATAAATATATTATTAAAAACGTAATTACGTGTATAATTTTCAAGGTTTTTTTTCATCCTGTGAACAAAAATTATATATTAATATTTCATTTTCATTCATTGCTTACATGTATAGATTAAAACAATTATTATTAAAGTCCAATCAATCGATCAATTAAAATAATTAGATTATATAATATAAAATGTTTGTAGCTAAATAAAAATAAATATTAAAAAAAAAATTAAATTAAAAAAATTAAAATACACATTAGAATTTGAGCTTTACAATAATAATTTTTATATTTTATATATAATATGTATATAAATATAAATAATGAAGAAAAAATAAAGTAAAAAGAATAAATTAATAAAAGTCCCTTATATAAGAATTCCCACGCAAATATACTTAAAAAATACATTCTAGATATAATATAAATATGAATAAATAAATAAATATCTCTATATTGTCTTAATGATACAAATAAAAATTTTAATCTAATGCTGATTTCATTTTAATCAATTATACATTGAGGAAGGAAGTTGTTGATAAATGATCTTCATCTTGAACTTTAGCTAAAGTTGAATTCCTGCATCATTTCAACTGTCATACATATCGTATACACTATATGTATTGTCGCCACGATTTATTTTTTCCTCATCTTCATTATTATTTGCATCTGAATCATTATGATAATCATCCTCATCTTCATCTTCAAGGTAATTATCAAAATCATATGGCATTTCTTCTGAATCGCTTATTTGTTCAGAATTTCTTTGTGATTTCTATATACATATATTAAAAAATTATTATTGTTAATATATCATTGAAAAAATACATGTTGTTTTTATTTATTATTTATATGTATACAACGTACCTTTATACTCACAATACTATTCTTTTTCATGATAGATTTTTCAGGTGCAGAAGTGGTTATAGTTGATGGTAGTTGAGGAGCTGCTTCAGTGATGTCGTCATTAGATTGGAAACGTACTGACTTTTTACGTGCTAAAGTTGGGCCATTTTTCTCTTTGTCATCACCATCACTACTTGATTCTTTTTCTTTTTCTTTTTCTTCCTCTTTTTCTTCTTCTTTTTCTTCTTCTTTATTTGAATCTGATTTTTTTATTTCATTATCATGATTATTTTGTCCATCTTTATTTGCTGGTGCATTGGTATTATCAGACTTTGTGTCTTTATTGGTATTATTGTCCAAATCACTACTATCACTATGTACTTGTTTCTTAGCTACAACAGTAGCCTTCACGTTTTTTACTTTTTCAGCATGTCGTTTCAATGCTTCGATATCAAATAGTGGCAGTGGTGGTGGACCTCTGAAAATTCCAGATGAAGAAGTGTTTGTTGCTGTTGTTGGTTTAGCGAAAGGTCTTGTGGTGGAAGAAATTGGCAATGCTTTAAGACTATTTAGGCCTGAACTACTATTCCTTGCGATGTTCAAATCTGATGAACCAAGTTTAACAAATCCTGTTGGTTGAGATAATTTTGGTTTTATATTTGTAGTTATCTTAGCATTTGATGTTGCAGTTTTATTTGGTTCATTTACATGTTTATGTTCTATTTCAGTTTTAGGTTCAGGCACAATTGATTTTTGTATGCTATTATTGCTATTGTTGTCATCATTGTTGTTGTTGTTGCTATTGTTGCCATTTTGAACTGTAATGGGGATTTCATTATCAATGATTTCAATTTTCATATTTGATTGAGAAGGTGTTACAAAATCAGATATAATAGGGTCAGAAACCAGCTCTTGTTGGTTTTGTTCTTTGTCCATCATTTGTTCATCTTTTTCTTCATCTCCGTATTCGCTTTTTTCTTCATCTTCATGTTCAATTTTTTCTTCATCTTCATGTTCAATTTTTTCTTCATCTTCATGTTCAATTTTTTCTTCATCTTCATGTTCAATTTTTTCTTCATCTTCATATTCACTTTTTTCTTCATCTTCATATTCACTTTTTTCTTCATCTTCATATTCACTTTTTTCTTCATCTTCATATTCACTTTTTTCTTCATCTTCATGTTCACTTTTCTCATCATTTTCATTTTCATCATTAACATTATTATCATTATCTTCCGCTTCTTTCACTGGTTCCTCTATCACTAATTCATAGTCCTCGTCGTCTTCCTCTTTCGCTACTTCTTTTTCTCTAATTGGTGAAGATGGTGTTAGTAGTGGTGATTGAATTCTTGGTGATGGAGGGGGAAGTGGGAATTGATTTGTTGGTAATGGTGACTGTGGTTCTTGTGTAATGTTATTGTTGTTATTGTTATTTTGTTCTGAAATAGGTATTACTTCGACCTTTTCTATTTTCATACTTGATTGTACAGGGGTAACAACGGTTGTTGGAGTGACCAAAGGTTTTATAAATTCAATAGATTTATTAGAGTCTTGATTATTTAAATTTAATGGAGTAGGAATTTTATTTTTATTAGATTTAAATGATTTTGGTGTAGTATTCATCTCATTATTGATGTTAACATTGTTGTTATTCGCTGGTATTTCATGATAATTTTCTTCTTCTATTGAAATTCTAGGAGAAATTGCAGGAGGTGGAGGCAATGATTTGTCTGTGGTGTCGGGGATTTCTATTTTTTCAATTTGAAGAATACTTTGATTTGGTTCAACAAAGTTCATTTGAATATTTTGATTTGAGGAAGGTTTTTCATCAACTTTATTATTACTGTTGTAATTATTGTCGTTGATATTGTTATAATTATTATTATAACTGTTGTTGTTATTATTATAACTGTTATAACCATTATTGTACATATCGCTCATATTAAATATAGGACTAGGAGGAGATAAAGCTTGTGATGGCTTTATTATTGGTGATTCAATATAGTTTGATGTTGATGTTACTATTATAGCAGGGTCAACCTTATTATCATCAAGATCGTCATCTTCATCATCTCCTGTGAACTGAGATAACATTTGTGCTAAATCTTTTAATGGATGAGAATCGGGACGCTCTCCACCGTGACCAATGAGTGGTGAAAAACCAATATTATCACCAATGTCCATGCCACTTGTCATTTTTTCTATTTCTTCATGATCAATAACCACATGTCCTTGATTATTGTCTTCATAATCATCATCATAATCATCATCATCATCATAATCATCATTGTCATCATCATCATCATTCATATTAATATTCCTATCAGTTATTATTGGATTATTAAATAATTTAGGTGATGATGGAATTGAAGATTTGATTGTAGGTGAAGATGATGTTGAATTTATCATTAACATTGGATCAATATTTTGTGTATTCAATTTTAAACTATTGTTTTGATTTTGATTTTGATTATTATTATTTGACATTTGAGTAGTAGGACCTGACATTATTGGTGGTGGTAATGGTACTGGTGCCATATTATTATAATTATTATTTGCGTTGTATGGTGGTTGTGTTGATGGTTGTGCTGATGGTTGTGCTGATGGTGGTGTTGATGGTGGTAGCGGCATTTGTTGTAGTAATTGTGAATTATATGAATCATCATAGTTATTTATGTTATTCATATTATTATTATAATTGGAATTGTCATCTGATAAAGGTATATTGAAATATTGATCATTGTATTGGTTATAATCATTATAATCTATTATTGGGGCTAAAGGTGGTAGTTGTTTATCAATAGTGGTAGTACCTTGGAATGTTTGAGAAGGTCCATTTGATGATGATGGTGGTAATTGAGAAGGGGGCACAACCAAAGTGAAATCTTTGAACTTGTCATCATCGTCACCATTACCAATAGATCTTTCAGAAGCTCCATTGGAACGTTTAGAAGTAAACTTGCGTCTAATAAAAAATCCTATTAAACCTGCGACAACCAAACCTCCCATAACAATGCCGGCCCAACCGGTAGCACTAATATTACTAGTAACAACCCGATTGTTTTCAGAATCAGATAATGATTTATTTTCTAAAGATGTATTGGGAGTTTTTACGGAAACGTTGGAATCAGAAGTTTTAGTTTGAGCTTTTTGTTGTAAATGGGTAGATGATGTCGGTATCGATGTAGTTGGATCAGGAGTGTCAAAAGTAGCAGGAATGACAGGAGTGGAAGGAGTATCAGAAGTAGTAGTAATGACAGGAGTGGCAGGAATGGCAGGAGTGGCAGGAGCTACTGGTTGTAGCGATGTCGTTTTCTTTCCTTCTGGTGCTTTTACAACAGGAGGATTTTTCTTTGGTGCTGGTTTTTTCTTTGGTGCTAGTTTTTTCTTTGGTGTTGGCCTTTTCTTTGGTGTTGGCCTTTTCTTTGGTGTTGGCCTTTTCTTTAGTGTTGGCCTTTTCTTTGGTGTTGGCCTTTTCTTTACTACTGGCTTTTTTGTTGGTTTTTTTACTGCTGGCTTTTCTTGCGTTGGTTCTTTTTTAACTTTTGGTTTTTTAAAAATAAATAACATTTAATTATAATATAACACGGATAGATGCATAGCATCAGCATTGGAATTTTTTTTTTTACCTGTTCGTTTGTTTTCAAGTTGAACATGCTGGCTGTTAATCGGAT
The DNA here is from genome assembly GCA_910592215.1 of Entrophospora candida. NCBI lineage: Eukaryota > Fungi > Glomeromycota > Glomeromycetes > Entrophosporales > Entrophosporaceae > Entrophospora > Entrophospora candida. Next base: position 6,190 of record CAJVPN010000748.1, read on the forward strand.
CCATATTTCTTGTATCTCTTCTCTTGAATTGAATTATTTATTTTGTTTTTTTAAAAAAGTAATGCACAGCATCAAAATATTTACCAAGGATAATTAAAAGAAAAATAAAAAAAACAAAAAATAATAAAAATGATCTATGTAAAATTGTATGTGTGTATAAATATAAAGATAAATATATTATATGTAGGAAAAAAAATGGGTAATATTTGATAGTAAAGAGGATGATGGATGGTGATAGGATGATGATAAGGATAGAAAAAGTATAAAAGAAAAGAGGTGATGATATGAGAGGGGAATGAAAGAAGGAAGGCAAACGAGAAGAGGAGAGTGGAAAAAAAATTTTAAAGAGAATGTGTATGAAAAGAAAAAAGACGTTAAACGTCTATATGACAACAATTTATTTTTTCCCTTTGCAGAAGGAAATCTTTTTAAGAAAACTAATTATGCGAGCATATAAATAGATGCAGTTAATTAATATTAATATCATTGTAACAAAATATATTATTACTATTTGTTTACTTATTAAACATCAATTTTGTTTGTAAAATTAAATTGCAAATCATTTTCCAAATCTGGAGATACTTTTTTTTTGTCAAAAGGCAATTTATTATTTGGTGTAATGGTAAAAGATTTAATTTGTACAACAACAGTAAGAAGATTATTCGTTCTCACTACTAAGGTGATGGCGATTTTTTATTTTTGTGATCTTTAATGACATTTCTTTCGTTGTTAGAATAAGGAGAGAGAGAGAAACTAAATCTTGTCGTTGTAAAAACAACAAAACAACGCTTATTTCTTTTTTTTCTAGAAGAATTTGATAAATTATTTCTAAATAAAGCATCACAAGAATTACAAATAGCCAAGCAAGTAATAAATATGTCGTAGCACGTGACATGTAAGCAGTTGTCCGAACAAATAATATATTCCGTTATTAAACACAAGCATTATTAATATGTGCCGTAAGGTGGTTTCGTCTTATAAGCCTAAACTTTTAGCCTGCAGGACAAACCAGTATGTTTAATTTCGATCAATATTAAGAAGACGGCTTTTTCACAAAAATTGGAATAATGAAAAATTAATTTTATTTAAAAAAACAAAAAAATGTTTAATATTTATTTTAATTAAAGAAAAAATTAGATAAAGGAGAATCTTAATTTACTAATTTTACTGATTTTACTATTACTGATTTTACTAACGAACGGAACATTCAATAATGCACTTATTGAACGCATACTACCATTATCACTATCACTATCACTATCATTATTATTTTTCTTTTCTTTGATTGATTTTTTAATTTTCTCATATGAGCATTTATTAGTTTCCTTTCCAGTTGGTTTGTCTGTAAGATTAGAATCCGAACATTTTTTCATCAAAGAAGAATAAAAAATTGGTGTATCGCTGGTGACACTTGGCTTTTCTCCTCCCAAAGTTTTCATTGTAAAATCAATACGACGATTTAATAGTATTTTATCAGAACCACATTCCAATATTATCACATAAAAGCTACGATGAATACCTGGTTTTATTGTATATAGTATGTAGCATATTATTCCAGATGCCAAATATTGAACACAATAAATTTTATTATCCGATTTATCATCTTTAACCAACTCGTATAATCCTAAATCAGATATTAAACTTTTTTCATCTCTGATTTTATTTGATCTGTTGAAAGTAAAAATTCCATTATTATTATATGGGTGGAATAAAAATATTTTAAAATATTACAAACTTATTTTCTTACCCGTCTGAAATATTTAAAATTGATTTTAATTTCTTTCTCCAAGAAAAATTCTTGAATTTATTTGTATTTGATAAGTAATTATGTAAATCTCCATCTTGTTCATGTTCAAGCACTATCGTATAATTTTTTTCATGATCCAATGTAATTCCGCAGCATTCATTACCATTCTCATTATAAATAGTTATATGTCCTTTTAACTAGTGATTTTTAATAATTTAATTAGTAAACTTTTTTTTGCAAATTTTAAAATTCTTATTTCACAAATTTCTTTTCCTACCTCTTTTATTATCAGTGAAATATCCTGTGATTTATCGATGCTTTTTAATACAACTGTTTTTTTATTACACGACCAATAAGCAGTGTATACTTCACTAAATTCTACTTTGGTTAAATATTTGACATTAGAAAATTCATCATATGAAATCCATTTTATCTTGGTTTTATTCATTTTACATTCATAAAGAAATTCTGCTAATTTTTTATTTTTGCACTTTGACGCTAATTTTTCAATTTCATTAATAATATTAATGGTTATCATTTTTATTGATAAATAAATGCAAACGACAAAAACTTCAACTTTTATAAGTTAAGCAGGAAAATATAAAAAAAAAATTCGACGGAAAAATTATGTGATTATTATTATATTGATAACATTATTCCAAAATAATTTTATTTCCTTTTAATTCCTCACTCAAATACGGAAATTCTGGTCAGACCTGAAATTAGTATTTCCCTTAGTTTTTTTTTTAACTTTCTGAAAAAAAATTTGGTTCCTTTTTTTTGATATATATGCGATAGTAAAATAGGATATTAAAAAAAAAATCGTTAAATTTAATTTTTATATTAATACATTATAACCTCCAAACATTATAAATTATCTTCCGGAAAATTTGGAATTTCCCTTTTTTTTTCCAACCTGCTACGTCTGCAAGGATAAAGGTTTAAGGTGTTCGGAATAAAGATACCTGACGAAATAGTTGACATTTAGTCAGCATAACGAAAATGTATTACCGCCAAAGGCATATTATTAATATTAATATTAATATTTACGAAAAGGAAAATCGGAAAAAAAAAGTTATGAATTAATTAAATTTGGTATATCCAGTACGGATCATCTATACTCAATGGTTAGAAAAATTTGGAAATTATGTGATCCATATTTAAAAAATCCATAATGATAATCATTCAATTTGGCTAAAAGAGTCAATTCATGCAAAAAAATTTATCTTTAAATTTAAATAATGCCCAGAAATGCAATAATAATTTTCGTGCTACAATATTTTGAATTACATGACCAAATTTAGTGAATGATTTTCTTTTGATGTAAATATAAACAATACAATATATGTTGTAAAAAGCATTAGGCGTCCTCAGAAATTAAAATCTGATTAGATTTGGCTTGATTTGATTAGGATTAATAAATAAATTTATCTTCAAAAATTAAATATTTAATTTGGGGCATGCTGCAACAAAATTCCAACAAAGTGAACACTTTATCATACAGGATTGCAAGGTTCAAATTTATCACAATTAATGTTTCAATAGTAATTGTATATTAATATTTAGAGATGCTGAGTAAAGAGTTCAAAACTTGTTTCAGTTTAAATAAGTAATCTTTTTTAACTAATAAAGACATTACTGACTAATGAATGCTATACTATTATTTTAGCTTATTGTATATTATGGGCTTTAATTATAAGAAGCTAAATCTGATAGGTAATAGCATTGAAAATACATATTAACAAATCAATGAACAAATGGAAAATTTAAAACCCTTTAATTGTTAAATTGTATTTGCCAATTGATCAATTAATCATCATCTTAAGTAAAAGCCACTTAATTAAACTCTGATAACCATCTTTATAATGTCAAGTTACTGAATTATTGGAAAAGTATTCATTTACAAGTGCAACGATCATTGAGTAACCTTTTCAGACTATGGCTGTTCCTGTAATATTATGGAAATTGGAAAACAATTATAGCAAACAGCTATATTTATTAGCACATACAAACTGAATTTCTAAAATCTAATTAAGAGTAAGTGATGATAAAAATTAGACAATGATAAGAAATTCTATAATAAAATTCACTCAATCACAATGCCTTCTTTACCATCTCTAAGCATTTGATTTAGTAACATTTGTGCACAGTCAAGAAATCTCATAATCACATGGTATATCAATTTCAGTTTGTGAATTTGATTCTTCTATTATATTTAATTAAAATAATTTTATAGTTTGCATTTTATTATTTTTATTTGAATTTAACATTAGCATTAAAAGAATTAACATAACATTATGTATCTCATGAAAAAAATTAATAATATCTTTGTTTGTGTTTTGGAGATGGATTAATAACATCACGATCTTCCACAGGTGTAAGTAAAAGAAACCTTGTTGGATCAATGGGTTTACTTATTGATTGATTTAATTCTTTTATGGCAGGTTGTATACTAGAGATGACTCTTTCAAAAATTACCATACCAATTAAAAAAATCTCTTCTTTTTCTGAAGTATACTTTGTAAGTGGCAATGGAAGTGAAAATAAATCAATAAAAACTCCAGAGTTATTTTTAGATTTATCGTAGTAGTATAAATCCAAATTAGTTCCTATTTGTGACAGTGTATTCATGGATTGCAAAAATTAAAAAAATTGAACAAATATATGAAATATCATTTATATAAAATAGCAAAGTTAACATACTATGAGTTAGCATGCAGATTAGTGGTAGTTTTTTAACCTTCTTCAATATATCTTCATTAATTATATCGCCATGCATTAGTTTGATTTTATCTAAGGTACCTCTGATATTTCGGGAACAATACCTAATCAATTTTCTTTCTATTATACTCTGTTTGCAACTTGCTTGGTTGGAAAGGAGTACCTGCTGCTTCACCATATAACAAACAATTCAAGAGAATCTTTTCCAATCTGGAATTCTTGAGGAGTTGTTGTAATTTTTTTCATTTTTTCTGAGGAAATTCCCATTATCATTGATCATAATCCATGTCATTGTTAAAATTTCCTTCTTCTGCAACATTACCATTCCTATTATTGAAAATTAATATCAATAAAAATAATGACCTTTTAAATATTAATACAACACATATGTAAATTACCAAAATATTCTAGAGGCTTTTCCATAATTTTATATATCATGGATGTACAAATTCATACATAAAGGTGTCCTTATTGATGTCTTCATTTCCAAATTATTTATTCTCAAATATCCAGCTAGTAGAGATTCCAACTTTCAATTCCGTACACTATTTTTTTTTTGTTCCGTACACTTTTTTTTTAATATTAATATTAAATTTTTGTACGGAATTTGTGAATTCTGAAAAGTTGATTGGTGGGGGCCAGTCTGTACGATCTTGATTCCATATTTTGTTTCATACAGAGCATGATTTACTACAGAAGCGCAAATGTACGGAATACGGAACCTGTATAGACTCTCAAATATCTCATCAAACCACAATTGATTACTGTATGTTTTAATAATAATTGTTATTAAAGTCTATTAAGAGATTAGGGGGTAATCAGAGTTGTTTCTGATTTACATTGTCTAAATAAGGTCTTGTAAAATAAGCAACAACCTTTGGTGTCCCTTATAGGAGTGATTGAAGTAAGCATTATTGACAAGATCTATGAACAAAACATACTAACAAATGTTTTATCAATTATTCAATAGTTTGTGTAGGAGTGATTGAAGTAAGAATTAAGGACAAGGTCTAAATTGTTGCAATTATTTTTTTTTTTACAACAAAATGTTTTAATTAATTACAACAAAATGTGGTACACTTTTGTTTAGCATGGTGTTCCATAGATAAGTTTTGAAGCTTGAGTCATGGACAATAAAACTTATTGGTTAACTTTTCGAAACTGAACGATTCAATTAATTGATTATATATGGAGATTATCTGCTGAATATGGAACAGTATGTATCATCAGTAACATGGACTATGTGGGTTAATATCATATATAAAATTTACTAATAACCTTTTTTCAGTAAATGTAAAAAAAAAAAATTGTATCTCCTCTTTCAAAAAAAAAAAGATACAACTATGAAATTAAGAGGGATTGTAAATAAATGTGATGGTAAACATGCTGACGGAGGGTTTTTTTAGTAAAATCATCTAAAAATGTTGAAAATACAGTTGAACTTTGAAGCATATAGGCTTGATAACTAATTAAATAGAACAAAAATCTTTCCGCCATTTTATTCTTTGTGACTTAAGTAATAAGCTGGAAGAGAGTTTTTTTAATTTTATTAGTAAAAAAAGGATTTATAAGGATTTAAAGTTGTGCGGATTTTTATTATTAAAATTTTTTTCGTTTTTTCTTTGAAAATCTTTTCTTTTTAAAGAAACCGTTATTAAAGAAGAATCGTAAGAAACAGAAAATCTCCAAATTTTAATATTAACATTAAATAAAGAAATACAGTCGAGCTAGTTAAATTCATAGGTTCAGCACAGTAAATTTTATGAATTTATCGAATTATTCCAATTATCGGAATTTTATTATTACTATAAATATGAAATTATCGAATAAATTTTTAATATAAGTGGCACTAGTTCCTGAAAAGTTATGAATTTAAGGAATTATGAATTTATCGCATATGAATTTAACGAGCTTTGACTGTATTTAGAATAACAAGTTTTTAAATAAATTTTATTTATATAATTAATTTATTTCATTTATTTTATTAATAAAAATTCACAAGAATGGAACACCACAATACGTCACGTTATCTATTTTATATTTCATCTGATTGTACTATCACGTGATTTTTTAAATTGCACTTGCCCAATTGAAATTGGAGTCATGGCGTAGGACGTATTTGTTCTCGTAAAATTTAGCATTAATATTAAAATGATGTTTGCTGGTTTATACTTTTGAAATATATACAATCAAGAAACCGTGCAGATCGTCTCAAATTTTGTTATTGTGCACACAGAGCGCGAAACGTGTGATCAAAAATATCAGGAGAATAGTAATAAGTGGTAGTAGGGTTTTCTATTCGAATAAGATTTATCCGAATTACATTGAAAGTTATGATTCGAATAAAATAATATATTCACATTGCTAATCCAATCTAGTTAAAATACTTTTTCTTGATCAATCTATTTCCTTTGTAGTCCTTGTATATAGTGATAATAATAATAAATAGTGATAGCAGAAGTAATTGACTATTTTATTTTCTTTTTAAGTCATTGTACTAGTAGCCATAGTAGTAGTAATATAGATAATATAATTATTGTAATTTATATTATCTTGTTAAATGAAGTAAGACCTTATTCATAATTTTACAATCCCTTAACAATAACAATAACAATAACAATATAGAATTTGTTGCATCAATTTGAGAATTAATGTTTTATATTTTGTAAAACGAATAAAGCGAATAATAATTCGAATAAAAAGATATAATTTGAATAAAATAAATAAAATAAATAAAATGAAATAATAATAATAAATCTAAAAATTTATACACGTGTAACCGGAAAATGACTGATTCCCCAAAATTTTTATCAGACATTCTAAAATTTTATCTGAATGCTCGGAATTTTACAATAGTATATTAATATAATATATAGGATTTCGCGTCCTGAGTGCAATCATCTAGGAAAAAAAAATTAAAATGTATCATTTTCTAAAAAGGAAATTATCGACAGTGATAATAAAATAAAAAAACAAGTTTTATTTATCATTCAACTCTCCTTATTACTGTATTATATAGTATTATTGTCATTCAAATTTAAGGGTACATGCTTATTCATATTCTACAGTATCAATTTATGTCTTTTCCTACCAAACAAACCATTAAAAGTTCTCTTGTTTTTACAAGTTGTTTTATTTTTAGAAACACGACCCATTATAAAGATATGATAAGGTTGGATTAATTTAATTAATTTAATTAATTATATTTACAATTTTAAGGGGTTTAATCCTAAAATCGTGTTTCCAAAAAATATTAATACGTGATTTCCCCGACAAAGAATAATAATCCGAAATGTCACAATAACTCCACAAAATTTTATGATAATAAAAAAAAGTAAACCGATAGAAATTAAGTCAAGTCTTTAGCCTTAATTATATTAGTTAACTTTTTCATTATCATAAAATTTTGTGGAGTTACTGGCTTTCAAATATCGTCTTTAGATGACGTATCCATTTCCCCGGCTTTTTCTTAATTAGGTAATTTGATAAAATGAATAACCTCAATGGTCATTCATTGCATTTATTATTGAAATGAGTTACAATTTTCAACCTTGACCAACGTCGTGACCCGAAACTAATTTAGGGTGTTTTATTGGAGTTTAAAGAGTTTTGAGTCACAGCGTTGATTTGACTTCGATTTTGATTTAGAGTTTCAATTTCGATTTCGAAGTTCCAATCGAATTTTACCATCATGTATGCCAATTAGAACCATTTTTACAATCAAATGAGTTATTTGTTTGAGTTATTTGTTTGAGTTATTTTTTTGAGTTTTTTAGTACTCACACGTCTTATTAATTAATAACCTGTATTCAAATTAAAGGTACAAACAAAATAAATTTTATAATCACATCATGTATTGCGTCGTTTTGAGTCTTTTGGAAAAATATCAGTGTTTAAAGAATGCTGTGTTATTATTATATATAAATTGATTGATTACGCATGTTTAAAATGAGTGAGTATATAAAAATATATATTTTTTTTTGTGATTTATATAATTTTGTATGTAAAAAAAAAAAAAATAACAATAATTTAAAAAAAATTTGTGTATATATATATATATATGTATTAAGTCGGTGAGTGATAAAAAAATATTTAAAATCCACACCTCCATAATATATATAAATTAATAATTTGAAATCAGAATAAAAAAAGCCAAAAAAAAAATTTTTTTAAATGATAGTGATAAATGTTAATGAATATATATATATATATATATATATGCTTCAAAATAAAAATCAAAAATTATTATATATATATAATAATATATATAAAATTAAAGATCTTTCTCCTCTTTGTTCTAATTTATATTATAATATTTAAGAAAGTTTTACATATCATCAGGTAGAATATCATCAGGCCCACGGTATATTGCCATTATATTGGCTGCAATCAAGATTAGAATAAATTTAATCCATCTCCAGATTAATCTAAAGAATAGATAGACATTCCTTGCCCACCTTCTCCAAAACCATTCTCTTATTCTTATTGCTTTCTCATTGTCTGTATCGAATTCTTCAATGAAGCTAAACTCTGATAAATAATCAATATTTGATACATCATCATCATCTACATGTGATCCATTATTTAAGAAATAGTCTGACAGGGCTCTTTCTGATAAAACTGGCGAAAACGGCGGTGATCCATCGTCATTTCCTCCCGATTTCTTAATATCACGTTGAAACAATGTTAATTCTCTAAACCATTCATTTTCCAATTCTGAAAGTAAAGTCCGTTTGATTTTGCCTCCTAGTCCACCCAATCCGCCTCCTCCGTTACCACTTGATGAAGGTGTTGGTCCTGTTGGTGTTTGTGGCACTGTTCCAAACAACGATCTCATTCTATCTGGATCACTCAATCTCCTTAATGCATTTTCTGAAAATGAATTTGATCTCGAATTGGATCTTGAATACAGTATTCCTGACCTCAAGCTAACAACCTTTGATTGTTCTTCTTCTAAACGATCTCTCAGTTGAATGATAAGTTCTGATTGTTCTTGATTTTCTAATTGTAATATTTCGTAGTTTTTAGATTGATCGACCAGTTCATTAAATTCTTCTTGTAACATGTCCAGTTCTCCTATGACTCTAGACAATTTTTTTTCAGTTTCAGCTTTCGCCTTTTCAATATTATGATTCTGTTCTTCCAATTCAGCCACTTTATTCACTAGAATTTCAATAAATTCGTCATTTTTAGATGATTTTTTATCGTATTTTGTTTTCCAAAAATCCGATGTTTGTTTTTGAATCAGGCGTTTAGTTTCATTATCAAGATCTTCAATTTTTTGCGTTGCTAGAGAATACTCATCCCGATAATGTTTTAAATCAGCTTCTAGTTTACGTATTTTTGCTTTATTGGATTTATCGGATTCATCGAATTCTTTTACTACTTCATCGAGTCTCGTTTGAAGATCTTGATTTCTCGATTCCAATTCATTAATACTTTCAATATCCTTAAATGTTAAACCAGATTGTTGCTGGTCTTTTTTCTTTTTTTTATTTATAGTATTACTATAATATCTTCTAACCAAATTGTTAGAAGCTGTTGATGAATGCATATCAGTAGAACTGGCGTACCCATTATTAATTGAATCTGTGTCACTTTCCTCAAAGTCACTGGTATCTCCCATAAAAGGATCCAGCGAACTGTTTGGTCGAGCTATGGGCACAGCTGATGGTTTTTTAATGGCATTAGCTTGTAATGCGATAGCGGCCGCCTTTTGTTGTTGTCTTTGTAGGTTTTGGTATTGACCTAAAAGTACTTCATATTTTGCTTTTAAAGCAATGTTGTTTTCTAAAAGACTTTTCCCAATTTCTGCTGCTAACGTAAGATCTTTTTTAAAAAAAATAATGCAAGACAATAATAAGCTCATTGACTAACTGATTGATTAACTAATTGATTGACTTGTGATAAGATTACATTACGTGGTAGTAATGATAATCATATCATCGAAACAACCATAATAAATAAAATGTTTAATTACCTCTTTCCTTTTCTTTTATAAAGTTATAGGCCTCTTTAACTAATGCGGTAAGTTCGGCCTGAGATTTATTTACATACCATGAGCCAGAAAGAGTTGGAGAAGGTATAGGATTAAAGGGAGAAGAGGGAGAAATTGGAGAGTTAAAATCCGAATAACTTGAAGGTGGTATATCCAACGATAATTTTGATTTAAGACGAGGTGTTTGTGGTGCTGACATTATCATCATTGCAAATTTATTTTAAGAAAATCGTAAACAAAAAAATTTATTTAATCCGAAAAATAAATGAAAAAAAAGGTAAAGATTGTTGTTATATTTATATGATAATAACAATAATAATATATTATGATGTTTATATATTATTTATTATTTATTATTATTATTTGTTTTTTAAAAAAAAAGATTATTTAAAATAATAAATAAACTAAAACAAATAAATTTTCTCTCTACTGCCAACTACCAAATAACCGAAATCTTTCTCGTTTATATTGCTTTTGTTGTTATTGATTATTATTATTATTATTATATATTTATTAACACGGAGAAAAAAGCATTCGTCAGGTAGAAGGAGAAGAAAAAAAGTAATATGATATATGATATATGATAGATGATGTATGATATGTATGATATGTGGTGATGGTAACGATACGGCGAAAGATTATTATTATTATTACTATTATTTATTTATTTAATAACAATAATAATAATAATAAATTTTTTTTTTTCCTCAAAAAAAAAAAGGTTCAAGAGATAGAAAGGAAAGTGTGATTGATAAAATAAACAAATAAATAGATACAATATTTATTAATACATATTATAATCTTTTTTTTTTTTTTTAATTAATGTTAATTAAAAAACTTTAAAAAAAAAATTTTTTTGTGTTAAACTTGTTAAAATGATGGAATGATGAAATGAATGATTTGAGTTTTTCCTTTTTTAAAATTAAATTTTTTTTAATTCAATTCAAAAAAAATTTTAATATATGCATAAATAAAAAAAATTGGGAAATTATATCACATAAATTTCCAGGGTTAAAAGTTTGACTTCATACAATATGTCATCAATCAAATGGGCAAGGAGATTTCTAGTAAGCTAAATGGATCAAAATCTGCTTGCGGGTTATTTATTAATAATAATAATAATAACAAGAGATTTTTAGATTGTCTCTGGAGATCAGCGTTCTCAAGAAAAAACGTGGTACCGCAAATCAATGTATGTATGAGGACACGCTAGCCATCATTTGTACACTTTTTTTTCTATAAATTCCAATCCCTAAATTTTATGTGATATGGACATACAAGTTGCTTTTCTAATATTAAAATTTCAAAATCCAATAAATAAATTCTTTTGAAATTTCAAAGTTAGAATACAGTTCGTTACTAAAACTCTCATATAACGATAAAGTTTGTTCAGGGATGTACCAAGCGTAGAAATTATGGTGGCTGCGATTAAAACAAATTAACTAATTATCTATATATGTGCATAACAAGAAGTAATTATTAGAAGGAATGTTTAAAAACGCGAATTAGGTGGTGGAGACTCTATGCACATTCACAAATAATATATTTTGGCACTAATCAAATTTTAATTGAAATTATTCCGATATCATTTAATCTAAAAAATCACACGTGGTTTTCTTGTGAAATTTAACTAGATAGGTAATGTCACGATCGTACTACTGGTATGATGTGATACTGCAGAATTCAAAGGTCGCGCCTTCTACATAAAATAATCTTTCGTAGGGCATTATTAGTACTTGTAAATTGAAGAAAGAGGTGATGTTATCATTATTAAATAATGGATAGATTTAAGGGACAAAATTACCATCATATTAATAGATTTAATTACCCCAGTTTGGTTTGAGCAAAATTCTTATAATTAATTTAGACTTCAGTACCCAAAGTTCTTCATTGTGGAAAAACCTACTCACTAGCTTTAGATGTAAAGGAACAATCCTGATTTAGTAATATTGCAGATTTGGACCTGTGTAGGAACAGGAAATTATATTGCCACCAGATCCATTCCATGTAAAAAGATACCAGATCAAGTACTTCATCTTGTTTATATCATTTAACATTATTATGTTGGTTTATTCTTTGAACGTTGTTGATAAGTGTCATCTAAGCCTTTCTCTGGCAATTATCTTGTATGAACCTAATTGTAAATCATACCTTTTCAACAATTGCTATATGTATTATTATATAATGATGATGTTGATTTTGTCATGCTTCTTCTGCGCATTTTTCTTGTCTAGAAGACAAGTAGAATAAAGAAAGGTTTATTAGTATGTAAAATGATTTGAAAATTTGGATTTGATTATATTGTAAATTTAATTAAAAAAAAAAAAATCCTAATCAGAGGATTCAATTGTCCAACTAGTTGTCTCAGAATTGCAAACGCATCTTCAACTTATCTACAAGAAACAGGACGCGGCGGATTAAGAAAATAAAAGTTTACGCAAATGAAAAATATATTATCTAGCCCATGCTTTTGGATTAATTACACATTTAATTGGAGACTTTAAAGTTAAATTTGAATCCTTAAAGTTTTTATGTACAAAATGTAAATATTTATACATGAAATAAATAAATAAATATAATATGTAAATTTTCAAGGAATTTTAATTGAAGGTCACGTTACACACCACAAACCTTGTTCTCACATACTAATACATAACTGGATTAAGACGAGATTATTGAGAGAAGGGGAAAGTAATAGATAGCGGATAAATTCTAATACGCAGATAATTTTATAACTTGTTTGCCATTACGCCATCATCGATCGAAAAATTTGATGATTTTTATTAAATAACCAAGGTAATATTCAAGTACTAAGTAACATTTTTCTATTTTTTTCAACATTTTTTTGAAATCATCTTGTTCCATTCTGTAATACTATTTTCAATTATTATGTATAATAATATTTAGACCGAAATGCGAAAATCATTATTATTATTTATATTTATATTTCATTTTCAGAATGAGTAATAGATTTGTGAAAAAGAATTTGTGATACGATATCCAAACAATATTAATATATATATATATGTATGCGTTTATCTGGCAAAAATTTTTGAAAGTAAAGAAATGTCTACATTTTCTAATATAGATTATAATAGTGCAGCATATAATGCATATCGTCCAACGTAGGTTCAATGTTCCTATATATATATAGGCTTATATATCTATATACTGTTCAATATATTTTTTTAAATTCTTTCTTCCCTCATTTCTCCCCTCTTCAAATACATTTTCAAGATATCCACAAAAATTATTCGAAAAAATTTACAATTATCATAAATCACATAATGGATCATTTGATGCAGCATTAGACGTGGCAACTGGAACAGGTCAAGTGACTCAAGTATTAGCCGATTCATTTAAAAAAGTTTATGGTGTAGATTCATCAGCGACAATGTTAGAAAATGCAGTTAAAAAATCAAATATTACATATTCGATCTCGACTGCTGAAAATCTCAATCAATTTGATGATTCTTCAATTGATTTATTAACTGTCGCTGAGGCTGCTCATTGGTTTGATTTACCTAAATTTTTAGAGGAATCTTATCGTGTTCTTAAATCACCATCGTCATCATCCGGGGGTGGTGGTACACTTGCAATTTGGGGTTATAGTTATAATCTTTTTGATAATTATCCAACTGCTTCGGAATTGTTGATTGATCATTATATAGATTTGATGGGTGATTATAAGGAGAAAGAAGGTAGATTGATACTTGAGAATCTATATAGAGGATTTGAGATTCCTGAACGTTTATTTAAAAATGTTAAATTCGAAATTTACGATGGAACTAAAGAGAGTGAGCAATATCGTTTGATGGAGGCTGATTGGACAGTTTCTCAATTTGAAAAATATTTAAAAGTAATTATTATTTGATTCCTTTGATTTGTAATTATATAAATATAGCTGATTATTATTATTACTTCCGGTTGTTAGACATCAAGCTGTTATAAGACGTTTTTATCAAAAAACCCAAATGCTGAGGATCCAGTTAATAAATTTATGGCAAGGATAAAAAAAGTAGAAGGTTGGGAAGACAATCAATTATTAAAAGTTTATTGGCGTACGGCTTTTATCCTGGCTGAAAAGAATTAGAAAATGAGTTTTTTACTAATCGATATTCGGTCAACTTCACATGTGATAAAAACATATGTAAATAAATAAAATAATATAATATATATTTATTGTCCATTGTGACATTATTAGAAAAAGTGAACATAGTGTAAACAATTTTTTGTTTTTTATTTTGTTTTGATTGATGTAAATGTAACAAAACCCGGACAAAACATTATTATTATGTCACAAAGAAATTTCAGGGTAGTAAACTGGAAACCCTCAATAATATGATTGTGGCCTTGAATTTAACAGTTTCGCAACACCTTCTTGTTTCAAACTTTTATAAAATAACCTACTAGATAATTGGAGTAATCGATCCAAAGTTATAAAATTCAATAAAGGGTCTAATTTTTTCTCTTTGGGTTTTTGTTTGCTGATAAGGTTTTTCTATTTTGGTTTTAGATGGTAAATCATTTTCAAAAATGGTAATAGTAAATGATTTTATCGATGTTTTTTTTCTCTCTTCATCTTTGTAATTATTAATAAGTACTAATCAGCTATTTTTTTGGTAGGCAAAACATATTTCTCATAAAGCTTCTAATGGTTTTACTATATAGTGCTCTGACATACCAATCAACCAATTAAATTTCATGTTTTCATTGTTCTAAATGGAATTTCGACATAATATTAATATTAATATCAATATCATTTATTGTTAGTTCGGTTTTCCCATTTTTCTTTCAATTCATTGTTCAAATGCTTTTTGATTACCATATTGCAGTTTTCTTTAGATATCTCAAAATTTTATTAAGTAATGTGGGTGTTGTTCCTAAGCTAAAATTGTTCCTTGCGACGAGTTACATATATATGTGGCATCAACTCAAAATCATGATTTTTGACATTTACCCCCTTTCTATTGTCCATGCCCATTTACATTAGTGGGAACAGGATGCATATGCATGTTTACATTATGCAAATATTTCATAAGTCCTGATATGGGACTGAGCTACCTTTGTGTAAATGAACAGATTATGCAAATATACTGTATGCAAATAGACAAGTGCAACTGTATAAATAATTGAGTCAGATGCAATTAAAAATTGAGATTTTAGGAATTGAGTCAAAGCCAAATTAATTTTGATAAAACAGACCTTTAATTCTCAGGTTAAACTTAATCAAAGGAATTTAAATGATTTAATCACT
>CAJVPN010000749.1:0-21898 GCA_910592215.1 Entrophospora candida
TTTGAAGCCAAGACCTTCCTCTGCAAAATCACGATTTCATCTCATTGATATGTCATGTTGTTGTGGAGAATTTGAGCACAAGTTTACCGAATTTACTATGTTTAGCCCTAAAATGACATGTTACACACAAAAGTTAATATCAAAAATAGACGAATTGAAACAATAGAAATTTCCCTTATTATTATATTGCAGAGCTTTTGTCACGTGAATTTTCCAGATGAACGGGAAGAGAATTATCTTTATTATTAAAAAAAATACAAAGAACAGTCAAGTTCATTTATTTTAAATTTAATAAATAGACTATTGCATTGATCAAAGAAATGTGCAATTTGCAAAATATTCTAACGAACGTTTATCAATTATTTAATAGTTTGTGTAGGAGTAATCGAAGTAAGCTTTAAGAACAAGATCTATGAACAAAATATACTAACGAAGGTTTTATCAATCATTCAATAGTTTATATAAATTTCTCCTTTATTTTAACTAACATTTAATAACGTCACTGTAATCTTTATTGTTGTTGGAAGTTTTTTCTCAAAATTGGCGGTGCACTATATAATAATGTTACACCCGCAGATTCCGCATATTGAAAAGATCTAGATGACGACGCATATACCCATAACAAAATACATGTACTAAATAGGAATAGAACTTGGGACACCAAAAGAACAAAGCCTTTTGATTTTTCCCAAAACTTTCACTATTTTTAAAGCAAATAATAATTTCAATAAGTTAATCCAGTTTTTTTTTAATTGAATTAATTTCTTTTCCCCCCTGCCAGTAAGCCAACCCAGGAAAAACTTTAACTCCTTCATTTTTTCCTTTGGCGTTGTTTGCTATTTTTTCTTTTTCAATTGTTCCAATTATTCTATTCATATTTCTTGTTTGCTTTTTCAATAAAAATCTCTTAAATATTCAAGTTATTAATAAAATTAAACCAATTCCAACGGAAACAAAAGCTTCTGTTAACTTAATATTAATTTAAAACTTTCTCGGAAAGGCGAATATTCTTTTCAATCCATTGTTGTTTGTTTAGCACGATTTGTGGCAAGCTTGCTCTAATTCCCGCGTTCCTCTTTCAAGCTTATATGGTTTCCAAATGCTTCTTTTTCAACTCCAATTGTTATCAAAGTATCTCCTCAGCATCTTTTTGGCTTTTAGTGAGTTTCAAATTATTCAAAACATCTTTTAATTTTTTTTTGTTCCCAACAACAATATAAAGCATAATATATATGCTGCAAAAATTAAAGATTATTATGAATGCGATGCACCAAGTCTTTGTACATGGTATTTTACTTTAAAGGTTATATTTAAAATTTGATATTTTAAAAAATCTTTCGATAACAACTAATTTAAAATTCATTCAAATTTTAATTAAAAAATGATTATTCTTTAACATTACATTGTTTACAATTGATTCCACATCAAATTCCATTTCACAAGTGTTTGGGATTATAACAGATCATCCACACGATTTATTTGAGATGAAGCTTGTTGCTCATCGCCTTTATCACCACTATCATTACCATTTCTCGGTCATGATTGAATTACGACTTGTTCGAGTTTTTCTGTTTGCACATAATCCGCCGTAAATGTAATTCAGAAACGAATTCAAAATCATATGGTTGGATTTTAAATAAATAATTTGACAATTGTGCAACTAATTATTAGTATTAGCAAAAGCCATCTAAAGCTTTCCAAATGCAAAGTGGGGTTTTTTTTACATATTATTCGAAAAAAAGGTAGCAAAAAAACACACATTTCAAAATTAAATGATGTTTACCAAATGCTAATTGATATTTTCTTTTGAAGAATTATTTCTATTTTGTGGAAATTCCTTAATAATTGCCGAAAACAATTGACAAAAGTGGCATTTATATGCTCAATTGCTTTCTTAATTGGATCAAGAAATCGTATAGCATCACGATGAAAATCATGGCAATTTAGAATTGTCAAAATATTATTATTACCTGATTGCTATTTGTTCAGATTTCAAAATATAGTCAGCATATTGTAAAATAATAATGAAATTGGTAAGGATAATAAAAACGATAATTCAAAATTTTTTGACCATCTCGAGAAGCAACTCAGGTGTTCATCACATGATTTAACCAAGTTTTTGTGTGTTGTGGAATTTCTTTTGGGTTGTTGAAAACCCGTTATTTGTAGATTTATTAATAAGCTTCCAAAAAGAATTGCATTATCTACTAACTACACTTGTTAATTTAGAAATGTATAACGATTTGTAGTATGCTTGTTAGTTATTTTTAAAACAAAATCAGGTCTAGATAAATGGATGAACTTCTCCAGCAGGGAAATTTTTTAATTATGACATCAGATGGAATGAACATGATGTACATTGAAGAATTTTTCTGAAATGTTCTTAATGAGGTGGGCGCTGCACGATATTCTCATATAATTACAATGCATTGCATATCACACATTCTATGAATGGCATGATGAAATTTATATGCGTTATATGTATAAAATTAGTTGTACTTTACGAGTTAGCCTAAATTTTATAACGAAAAAAAAAGAGATTATCTATTACTATTACTATTACTATCGGAAATATCTATTCAATATAAATAAAATTGGGGCAACGGAATTACTGCGGCTACGGTATATATATTAATATATAGGACTCGGATTATTATAATCGAGGTAACATTCATAGTTCAGGCTATTAATAAATTTTTTTACCCTTCTAAACATGTAACATTTTTCTCCTTTATTCATTTTAGCATATAACATCCCGAAAAAAATTAAAATCTTTACCCATATTAATATAAGACATGTAACTTCGGTGACTATTTTATCTAAAGAACTAAGAAAATCATCTGCAATTATGAAAAAATAATAACAATATAAATTTTGACAATAATTTAGTATTTGTAATAATAAGCAGAGTCTCTTAGAAACTTTCTATATCAATTACAATTTAACCCTCGCCTATTTTTTATTTTAAAATTTTTTGCTTTACCCATAATTTTATAGAAAAATTATTTTGTCTGATTTTGGATATGACTTATAATAAAAATTTACTGCTATGCCAATAATAGTCTCACCATTTATTAAAAGTCTACCTAAATTTTTATGTAACTTCACCAAAAAACTATCAAACGGTGTTACCTCAATTTTTATATATCAACGCGATTAAATTCGTGCAACGTCTAATTCCTTTTTACTGAAATTGGCGTATTTTATTACACGGATAACGTGGTTCTGAGATTAAAAATTTGCATTTGATTTTTGAAAACTTTAACACCTGAAATTTAATTAGATTCTATTTTTTTTAGTATTAGTGTTAGTACTAGTATGTATAAAAAATACGGGATAATCACACGCGCCAATTCATAATGCACGTTGGGGAAAACTATTGTACATGACAGCCAAAATTAAGTGCCTGATATATATGTATTAACGCGAATCTCGAAAGCCGATTGGTGGGTTTTTTCTGTTTATGTAATGATTTACAGAGACTAATTAAAATATATTAGCGTGTGGTCCCTGCGTGAAATTTTTTCAATTTGAGTTTCCCTTTTTTTTTTTGGATCTAAATCTAATTCCTATTCAACTCGAGTTATAGCGTTGCGGTCACCTTTCACACACTATTTTTAAAGTACTTTCGAAACATAGTGTTGGCCGTCACGTTCAATAGTTTTCCCGGTCCTTATCAAACCTATCATTCCTTCAACCAATCAATTAATTAATCTAATTAGAATTATTTATTACATATTCAGACAACTAAATTAAATTAAATAATTTTTTTATAAAAATGAAAACACTTGAAGCTACAGATTACGGTTTTTTAACCTATGAGCCCAATAATACTACAACTATAAGAATGTCAACATCAGTACTACCAGCACCAACGTCAGAAAAAAATTCAAAGCCTAAAAGAAAAATTCCCTTCAAAAAAAAGAATAAAAGAATAACACAACTTCCATCAGATAGCGAGGAAGAAGAAGACGACGATAAAGAAGAAAATATTGTAGCAATTAAATATAATAAAAATCAAAACTCCCCTATTCAATTAAAAAGCAAGCCAGGACGACAACAAATACAACAAAAGAATAAAAAAAAAATAGTTCCACAATTATCTTCCGAAAGTAGTGATAATGATAATTACTCTGAATATAATGATGATGACAACGACGACGACGATTATGATGATAAAAATAACAAAGAAAATATATTGTTAAAAGGTCGTCTAATCAACTTATCGACTACAGATTTAAATATAGATTTTGGTTCATTAGCTCTAAATTCAAAAATTATTAATAAAAACCCAAATACTATTAACAATAATTCAAATGTTAGGAATAATAATACTAAAAAGAAATCGAAAATTATAGTAGCAGAGAAGAATGAAACCAGCGAAGAGGAAGATGTTGATAATATTATGAATATACCAAGGAAAGTGTTTAAGCCCACAAAGAAAAGTGACAAAAAAATTATTCCAACAAATCAAATACTTGTAAATAAATCAAGTGATACAAGTAGTAACGATGAAGAGGAATCTAATAATAATAATAATAATAATAAATTTAATAGTTCTTCTTCAGATGAAGAACCTTTAGCAGTTTTGATGGATGAGAATATTAATCCTAATCATTATGTAAGAGGAGGCAACAACAATAATTTTAATTTTAATAATTTCAATCCACACTCAAGACCAACATCACCGAATCAATTTAGGCCATCGTCATATCTTTCTCATGGGCATCTTTCAGCACGCGAACAAGAACTTCTTGCACGCGAAACTGGCTCTCCACTAATTAATCTACCAGAGAAACCTAAAGGTCCACAAACGGGTTTGATTGGAGCAATTGCTGCAATAGAGGTTCGTAGAAGATCACTAGGACAAGGAGTGTTAGCGCGTCAAGCAGAAGCTGAAAGAGAGCGAGAGCGGGAACATAGATTAATGGAACAACGGCAACAATTGTTGATTGCTGAAAGAGATCATAGTCTGTATAATCGTCCTGGTGGACCTGGTAATGGTGGTGGTGGAAGTGATTTTAGATCAAGATTTATTTCTAATCAACCACATTATGATTTGGCACCTATAAATTCACAAAGAAATTTTTATAATGAAGGTTATGGATATGCTGATGATGATGATGATGATGATGATGATGATGATGATGATGATGTGCCTTTAGGCATTAGTAGTAATATCATACATATACAAAAACAACAACAACATCAATTTCAACAACATCAATTTCAGCAACACCAATTTCAGCAACACCAATTTCAGCAACACCAACTTCAGCAACATCAGAGGCGACTTTCTCGTAATCAAAAAATTCGACGACATGATTATGAATAAATAAATATTGTTTAAAGAAGATTATTTTTATCACTATTATTAATTTGGAATGATTAATTAATTAATGTATTTTTATTTATGAAAATTTTTTTATTGTGTATAAAAAAATTATATTTAAAATATTTGAATAATGATAATTATATAATATGTATATGTATATGTTACAAAATAAATAATGAGCATCTATTATATAACAAATAGTAACAGATAATAAATAGTAATAAATATTAAATAATTAATTATAATACAAGAATAAAAATAATTTATGAATAATATTTACATTCATCAAAAAACAACTTGATTAATTTGAATTATTTAAGTCTTGTATAATTTTTTCCTTATCATAAAGTAATTGTTTAATAAATTCGTTTTCCTTCAACAATTCATTAATTCTATGTTCCAAATTACAAATCTTTGATTTCATTTCAATATTATCTGCCATCAATCGTTCTGCCTCTTCTCTTTTCCTTTTCCTTGACTCATAAGCAGCTGCACGATTTTTCACCATACGTTCTTGACGTTTATCACGTACTGTAACATGAGCAGCCGCTTGCAAAAGTATTGGCATTAAATCAGAAGTTGATGCAATACTGTTATTGTTATTGACGGTGGCAATGTTATTGGCAATAGTAGCGGTGATAGATGATGAAGGTGATGTTGGTAAAGAAGCATCTTCTTTTGGTGTTATTGGTAATTTGGAAGATGATGATGATGGTGGTGATGCTTGCTTCTGTTGTTGTTCTGATAACAGTGACGGTGATTGTTTTAATATTAATAATTGATTTTGAGAAGGTGGAGGCGTGTGAAGCGGTGGTGTTGGTAGACGACATTTTGCTGTTATAATTGGAACAGGTGGACGTGGTAATAAAGGTTTTAAACAAGTGTTGTTAATGTTAGTGTTTGCATTAGTGGTTATTGTAGTGGTGGTGGGGGTAGTAGTAATAGTAATTGGAGGTGAACATTTATGTTGGTGTGAATCTGAATTTTTGATTATGGTTTTTTTTTGTGTTATTATTGAAATTGGAATAGATGTATTATTCTTACTATTATTGTTATTATTGGGTATAATAGTGGTATTAGGGAGTTTGATTATAGGGGGAATTGTGTTGTCGTTGCTGTTATTAATGCTATCATTATTAATGTTATTAATGTTATTGTTATTGTTAGTAATGGTGATTGTTGTAGTGTTACTAACAGTTGATTGCTTCTCTTGTCTAATAACATTATTGTCATTATTAGTTATTTGAAGAATGGTGGAAGAAGGGGGTAATGGTTTTGCTTCTGTTAATGCAATTTGGAATGCTTTAAACTCACTATTACCACTATTAATGTTGTTACCACTAATGCTGTTAGTATTATTACTGTTATTACTGTTATTATTATATTGATTTAAAGAAATACTAAATTGTTTAATGCTACTACTCATTTCAAACATGTGTAAACAAAAAATAAATAAATTTCTTTTTTACACATTTTTCAATATATATAATAAAGTTGTTCGTTACACGAGTCAAAAATTGACTCACAAGAAAAAGTCACAATCAAAAGATTGACTTTCAGATGGATTTGATTATTGAATGTATGAATTAATTTTTATATCAAATGGGCTGAATTTTAACTAAAAACAATGTGCAACATACAGAGTTACACTTTTCTTGGGCTTTTTTAATATTATAAAAAACGCATTATTTGAACTTAATAAAATGCACAAGAATGTTTGTTCAACTATTAGGACATCTATAACTATTTTTACAAGTAGTTAAAGAAAACAAGGAATTGTCAGAAGATAGTCTATAAATCGGGCGAACCGAGAGATTATAAAATACGTTATTGTTCACACACTCGCACAACTTGGACATCTGTCGAAATGTCATAATTGATAATTTTATACAACAATGTCAAATACTTGCATAAAATTATAGAATGGATACCTTTTGAACAACTTCAAGATGTAGCAAAGTTGACAGAAGGTGGATTCAGTTCAATTTATAAAGCTGTGCAGATATTTATCGATTGTGACGAAAACAAAAAGAATTTTATTTATTTTGGACATAAAGATATAATATCAAAATCTTGAAAAACTTTTTTCAATTTCTTATTTAAAGATAGAGTGACTAACAAATGACCTCAAATCAGGCAAGAATGCCCGCTGAGATTGAGCGTATCAATAAGCGGAGGAAAATAAACTAACAAGGATTCTCCTAGTAACGGCGAGCGAAGAGGGAAGAGCTCAAATTTTAAATCTGCTGCATTGTTCGCAAGGTTGAAACAAATTAGACCAAGTAAATCAAAATCTCACTTGTAAAAATTAAATGATTCTATATTTATCTTCAGGAATTAAATTTAAATTATTATAAAGTTAAATCATTTGCAATTTTTCCATGTATGGTATAACCAAACTCTCAAATAATGGAAATGGTTAATAAAGGAAATTTAGGAGTTTGGTTAAAAAAAGATTCAAATTAAATATTTAAAGGTTTATGTGATGCATTATATTGTATACATAAAAAATATTTAATTTACATAATGGAAGGTGTTAATGGAAGAAGGTCATTTATAACACAGATTTGGGATCATGTGGATCAGTTGGCGATAAATCATCAAATATATTATATATTGCACTTGAGCTGCTTCTAAATTTATCAAAATAGATTTCTTTACTAGACGTGTAATTAATTATCTATCTTGATCACCCTGAGGCGGAAATACCATTGGTTAGTTTTTAAACAAATCACACAATTTCTATCGTTAAAAAGCCAAACAACTTTTCACACCCTATATTGGATTTTGACACGGATTAAAAAATTTAAAGTAATAATACCAAAAGAAAATCGCGAATAAACTGGGCAGTATAGAAAAAAATCACTTGCACGTTCTACTTTGGTTTTTATTAGAGTAGTATTATTTGGATTTAATCAATTCTATTTGATTAAAATAGACTTCTTGTATTTCTTATTGAGAATGAGGTATCAACAGCAACTATTACTATTACTACTATTGATGTTGTTACATTCTTAATGATAATATTGAATTTGACTTTTTTTAATTGTGCTTTTTTATTTAGTTTTATGCTTTTTACTTAAACAAGGCTGCACGTAAAAATTTTATTAGTATAAAATTTTAGCGTGCCAACAAGGGGCAAGGATTACAACAATCAGCGATCGCACTGATCTCTGACATAACAATTGAACATGCTTTGAAAACCTGAAAATTTTGATAGAAAAAACAAAGTCAAGTTTATAGCATTTGATATCAGGTAGAAATATGTTTTGTGATTCTTGACCTTAATAATTAAATGGAATTGGATATACCAAATTGACAACTATACATTTTCAAGTTGATATCGTCTTTCAAATTGCTTACGACATTTTATGGAGTATACATTTATTTAGTATAGTATGATACGTGAAGTTGTATAGTCCGGTGCTGTTTTATGTCATACAATACAATTTATATGTGAGGAATTAAATTGGTATAAATATAATAAATAGTAGTGTTTATAATATTTTAATGATCCAAGTTGTAAACCAAAGAGCTTAAAAAAAAGACCCAAAAAAAAAAATGATGCACGTCAAATAAAGCAAATATTTCATCTTATTCAAAGATTTTAGAATAAAATTCTTTATCACAATGGAAGATGAATCTTTGTTCGATTATTGTGAATGGGATTTTGATAATTCTGATGAATTTCCAATAGATTTGGAAGATATCGAGAGGTTTTGGCATTGATTATGATTAAATAAATTTAATTGGTTAAATAAATTAATTCTATTGACAAAGTATTAAAAGAAGTTACATTATTTACGTCAGGACTAAATACAAAGACCATAGCTTACATGGAAACTCTTAAATAATGCTGTTTTGTAAATTTCACCTGATAGTTGGAACATGACAGCCCGTTATACCAATGCCTCTGAATCTTCTCATGCAAGAGCAAATCGTTATGGAAAAAACCTGTCTTTAAATGCTGCCATTTTGCAGTAAATATTACTATTGTTTGATTTTATATATTTAATAAACAACATTATATAACTGATAATATTTTTATTATATACACATCTTATAAACTGTGTAGTGAAATGCTCATTTCATGTAACTGATAATGTTGATGTTAGTACCACTGGGAGAATAATGGGCTTGAGGCTTGAACAATAAGATCTATTCAACGAGTTGTTTACTTTATTTTTTCCTGAAGAAGACTAATATTAATTGATCAAAGATACAAAAGTCAATAATAGACATAAGTATATACTACTAATATCAGCAACAATAAAAAGACGAGAGCCGATAGAATTGATTTTAAAGAAAAAGAACTCGAAATAAAACAAAAAGAATTAGAATTGGATGTAAAAGACTAGAGAATTGGAGAGATATGAATTAGAACTTAAGAAAAGAATTTGAGTTAAGGTTTAAATAATAATAATTTTGTTATGGCATCTTTATTTATGCTAAATAAAAACTGTTTATCTTCTAAAAGATTAATTATCTATGTCCAAAATAAAAATTTATATGTTGTGCGTGAAAATGAAAATTTATGTGAATTTGCAATTCACTTAGGTGAGATTCAAATTAACCAATCAGAATAAAAAAATTTATTATTATTATATCAGTTTTTAAACAAAATTGTATAATTGCTTCAACTTTATTATATTAGTATAAGAAAATGCGTTCTATACAAGCTTTGTATAATATAAAAGTTGCATGATGTAAATAGCTACTAGACTATACAACTTCATGTACCATAGAGCAACACAGCATTTTATGAATTCTATTTTATGCACGATGCTACAATTTAATTTTATCAAATTAAGGTAGAAATTATTTATTTATTGTTTTCTCATGACATGGAAACAGTTAGGGATAGCAATTCAATTAACGTGATAATTTTTTTTAAAAAATCGCGCGGTGGAAAAAATCGAGATTTTTATTGGAAAGGCGTGACGTCGATCACAACGAATTACAGTTCACTCTCTCTATAACGAACCCTCTGTCCCTATATGTAATTTCTCTGCTTTTGGTCGTTATAGAGAGAGAAATTAATTATAAAAAATTGAAACGGGGACAAAAGGGAAGTTCGTTATAGAGAAATTTTACTTAGTGGTCGTTATAGAGAGGGTCGTTATAGAGAGAGTAGACTGTATACCAGGAACCCCATTTCATTATTTTGGGGTTTGTTGTTTAAAAATTTTATTTGTCGTTAACATTCCAACTTCTTTCTGATTTAACAGAAATAAAAAATAAAAATAAAGAGAATTAAAACAAACACTAAGAAAGTGATGTTATTATATATAATGAGGGAAGGTCTGAATTGGAGTTGGAGGAAGTTGGTGGGAATTAGAAAAATTTGCTCATTGTTAAGGTTGGATACTGAGGGAAATGAGGATATTCTTGTGGTCTGCATAAGAGGCCTATGAGAATAAATAAGTTATTAATTTAGAAGGAAAGAGGGAGTCAATATTGAGGATCTAGTTGAGGTATTAAGAGGAAGGGAAAAGGTGATGGAGTTGAGGTTGGCAGATTCATATGGGTATGCAGACTATTTTAGAAAAGGGTCAACATGAATATAACACCTTGAGATATTATAGAGGAGTTGATGGAAACATTAAGGGAAGCTAAAGAGAAAGGATGAATTGGCGGTGGTATCCAGACTGTGTGAGACAATATCAGTAGCAACAGCAACAATCAAGGATTATGGTCTTTATGAAATCAGATATTGATGATTAGTTGTATTATTTGTATAAACATAAATTAGACTTAACAAAAAAATTGCTAAGTTGGAGATCAATGTAGTAGTAGATAATTGTGGTTGGTACATGAATGATTTCAATTGGTAAATGTAACACACTACCATACTAAGGTTTCCAGTCCAAACTGTTTTCTCAAAGCCCAAACTAGTTTGGGCAATTTGGGCTTCTCAGTATTTTTTATAAATATGTACATTAAAAAACTATACCAATCAGCTTATTTTAACTTAAACAACTTTAAAATAATTTCACCTAATTTCGAAAAATAGTTTGGGCTTATAAAAAAGTAATTTTGCCCAAAGTGTTTCAGCAATTTCAGCTACTAATAAAGAAAGTTTTGGCCGGAAACCTTATACCATACTCATAGTAAGTTTTAAAATCACCAAATTTACAATCATTTAATCTGTGACTTAAAGCTGATAGTTTTTTTTTTTTAAAAATAGTATTGATCCAAATAAGCTGATGGAAGAAGCTTACAGATACCAATGTTTGAATTTGGATTTGAACCTGAATTGTATTTGATGATGAAAGTAAATTTGTTTCAGTAGATTGTATCTATTAGAAATTGGTTTTTTCTTGGAAGAAATGAATTTATAAAAATAATAATAATAATAAGTAGACTCAATTGATATCAACCAAGGTTGGGTGATGAAAATACTTTGGAGTATTCGTCAAATGGGGCACATGTGATGAAATGTGACAATAGTGACAAAAAGTGACAAAGGGTAAAGTCAAAAGTCAAATTGTGATAAAGATGACAAAAATATAAAATTCAATTTTATTTAGATTTAATTAAAACAAAAATTTAATTTTAAACATTTTTTTACATCATTAATCATGTTTTCTTGGTTGGATACTTAATTTTTGTATGCAAAATTTTAGTAGGAATTGCTGCTTCACATCTATTGCTGGTTTCATAACTTTCTTCAAAATCTGTAGAATCCTCTGATAATTCTGATTGTTGAAATGATTCTTCATTTACTATTTTAATGAAGTGTAACCATACATCAAACACAGAACAACCTGTAGCTAATTCTTGATTATTGTTAAATGAACTTTCATGTATATTATCTAATTTTAATACTTGCAAATTCATATTATATGATGATGATTGAGAAAGAATTGGTGAATTAGGTGAATTAGAATTTGACATCATGAATTTTATTTACTCCATAATTTAAAATCTACAAAATAATTGGTTTTAGTGTTCCATGTCGCAATCCAAAAAAGGAAACAAAATGGTCGTAAAGGTGGTTGCAACCAGCAGTTGCAATCATTTTTATATGACGCAAAGATGGTAGCAACCATCATCAAAAGTTGCAGCCAGTATCCTTAATTGGTTTATTTTATTGTTTTGTTGATTTAGTCACTTTTGTCAAATTACTCAAAGTGTAAAAACCCTATTTCATCACATTTATTTTCATCACCCAACCTTGATATCAACAAAGATCCTTGTAAAATCAGCCCATTATCTTAATATCCATGTTGTAATCTTAATGTTTGCTGATTGAGATATTAATATAATAATAATAGTAATAATAATACTTCATTGCCCATTTCCCATTTTTTTTATTAAGAGCTAAAAACTTTATCATTTATAATCCTTATGGTAGATTAAACAAAGAATACATCAACCATATGACCCACACAATCTACACTTGTTTTTCTATAGAGTTTTAATCAATCCAAAATTACCATCACATTTGAATTTGATATGTCCAAGAATAATGAAATTCAATTCAACACTTTCATAATAACCATATATTACCACATATAAATAAAACCAAATAGTACATTATTTTTATTTTGTCCAACAACATTATCACAAGTAATCTTTAAATACTTCCTATAATTTTGTCTTTATCAAGTACATAATTAATTTGTTCCCTTACTGCATCATCTTGAATGCCAAATAAATGGACTTTACATGGACCAAGATAATAGATCTTACTTATTTGTTGATCATAATGGGTGCATGAACATTTTGAGCTCAATCATAACTATAATGAGCAGTAGCCTCAATACTGCTTTACCATTAGAAAAGTTTTGGTCAACAAGTTTTCTGCCAATTTGGTGATTTTTATTATAATGATTTCTTTCTAATTCGGCCTTGGACAAATGTTCTTTAAATTTTGAGTAAATCTTTTGCTTCATCCTCTTGATGAGCATTGTAATGTAAACCATTTCGAAAATGTTGACAAGTATCACACAAGTCAGTCCTTGGACTCAAATTTAAATTTCTAGTATTAGCTAATATCACAGCCTTCTGAATGCATAGATTTCAAATTATTATCTTCTTCCAGACCAGCAAGAAAATCTCTGTGCACTGATTTATGAAGAGAGATCCCTAAGAAATGGCACAATGATTTATGGTGGTCAATTTAAGTCTAGACCATGATTGTTTTTATCAAAATAAGACAAACTGGTACCTATATTTCATTAGATAAGAGAGAAATGTCAATCAAAGAATTATTTTTATCAATAAAAATGATTTCTGCCTTATCTTTATATATAAATAATTATGTATCTTTGTTAAATAAAAAATAAAATAAACAAACATAACTTAACCTTTTATTACTTTAATCCTTTCCTTGAACATGAATTCCTCCATATACTACACATTCATTACAATGTTTATAATGATTATTCAATACATTTGATGTTATCATTGACATAATAAACAATTGCATCACTTGAGTAATAATAATACAAAAACAATGCAGAAATGAAACTTTTAATAATGTGTCTATCCATGTCACTGTGGCTCACAAAAATAAAATAAATAGTAGGTTTGCCTTCAGCAACTTTTTAAACTAATTTTTGAGTTTCAAAAGGAAACTCTAATAAATAGTTCCATCCTTCCTTGGACCATTGTATAGTTCCTTAAAATGAATAATAAATCTGACGTTGATCACAGGTATCAGATTTATTTAATTTTCTTATCACAAACATGTGGTTATATGCCTTTGCACGCCTCATAACCATGGAATTTTTTCCATAGGCAAGGTCCCCCGCATGTTTGAAAGCTTTGGACAAATGGAACTTCCGCATAGACCTTATCTTCCCTTCAGAAAGTTGTCATATGGAATTTATCACTGATGAGGATCAGCATTTGTGAGATGGAAATTCTGCAACCTGGGTTGTTGTTTTGGATTTTCCCTGAATCCTGAGTTTTGAGTCCTGAGTTGCTGTTTTGTTGTGGTACATCTACTCACCAAAAAAAGCACAAGTTCCCATCCCATTTGAAAAATAAATTCAGTGAATCAAAGAAAAGATAATTTATGAAAATAATTAATTTATTGGAACATACCAACTAGAATTTGAGCTATTTTATTTTATGGCTTTCCTCTTGATGCCAGAGATCATGGTGACAAGGTATCTCAAAATGGAAGATATCCAGCAGGCTCTTTCGAAGGAAGGGAGCCCAAATGCAATTTCAAAGTCCCAACCCTACTCTGAATTGCAAACTCCTGGGCTATAACAAGTTGCAGGCTCACTTAATATTACAATTCTTCAAAATTAAGCAGCCTCCCAAGTTGCAACTTCTTGGTCACAGACCCATATTTACTCTATAGGATTGTTACCGGCAACTTGTTGTTAGCCTTCCTAGTCAGGTACTGCAAGGGAAGATTAGGATCATAAAGTGTCCTTGACAACAATGCAGCTTTGATAAATTCCAGACCATGCGGCCCCCCCTGGAATTTAATTGCATCTATCGTTGGGCGTAGCAGGTTAGATTAGCCTTATGTACATAAGGAAGATTGAGAATGGCTGTAGTAGTGTCTTGACATAATCTAATATTTGTAAATTTCCAATCATCAAATTTTTCGTCATTAGTGTTTCCAAATCGTCAGGAGCCATTTTCCATCTTCAACAGTCATGTTGCCTTTCTTTGCCCTTACCATTTCTTAATATTAAACCAATCATTCATTATCATGATAGAAGAATCTTAATAAGTACCTAGAGGCAATGACAAATCCCATTCATGTTTATAAAAAAAAAATATCAATACAAAAAACACCTTTGGTCGTTAACAAATAACAGTTCTCCTTCAGAACCATACCATATCAAGTAACGACACTTACTGTACATTTACTGATGAATGAATTACTGGCTCACGCGTCTTGGACTCTAATTATGCTAGTATTAGGGTTGTACAAAATTTTGATTTTTTTTTTGAACGCGAGTCAAAAAAAATAAAAACCGATCAGATTAAAAAATAAAAATAAAAGCTGATTAATATAGATTGATTAAGAAACTGATTAGATTGATTAAAAAAAATAATAAAAACTGATCAAATCATTTAATTTTTAATTTTAAAAAAAAAAAAGTTTGCAGTAAACAAAAAGAATAGAAGAGAAAAAGAGAGAATGCATTGGTCGAGTAAATATTGTTTGAGAATGGTTGTTTTTTTACGAGTTATTCTAGTTATTTATAAATTTCATTTTTATTTACTTAATATTAGCAAAAATGAATTGAATGGAAAAGAAAACGTCTTGCAAAGCTTCGTCCTAAATGTTCAACGGTAAAACATTAAATAATAAATGTTTGAGCATGCTTAAATAATAATATTAACAATATTCATGATTATTATATATATAGAAAAAAAAGAAAATATTGAATGTACAATGTCACAAAAAACGTTCTTGATTGATAGATCTGAAGTTAATGAATTGCATCACATGTTTATAAATATCAGAATGTAAATATCATAAAATATCATTGTTTAATCATTTATAATAGATTAAACACTTATTCATATATGATTGTTTACTTAAATAAAAAGGTTTATAATATTGAGATTTCAATTCTTCCCAAATGTAATTGTCCAAAAGATAAATTAAAAATTCCTTAATTTTTTTTTAAAAAGACAAACAAGCGATATTTCGTTTTCTTTATTTCTTCCACTAGGAGATCTTTGTAAAAATGTTGCAAGTTAATAATAATGATAATATCATCATTCTTTCTACAATTATTCTCACTATTTCTTGGTAAATATAAATAGTTTTTATCTATTTGAAGATTCTCAGAGTCAATTTTGATAATAACTACATCTATCAAAAAATATTATTACTAGAGTGATTTCATTAAAGATGGAAACCGCAATTAGCTGCAACAGCAACCGTAATTCATTTTTTATATACCGCAATTAGTTGCAACTAGTTGCAATTAATTGAGGAGCCACCTTTAGATTTCATTCACATCAACAGAAAACTCGCAAAAATCTGACATCCAATTGATAGTGAATATTTGAGGCATAATGTTGCAAAAAATCTAGAAAATAGTAATGTTAGCCGTTTAACAAATGAGTTAACGTGACACTTTGTGCCTTTGAAATGGGGTTTTTTTTAAAATTCCTATTATAATAATTGTAATAAATACTTCTAAACATACACTTTTCTTAATTTATTAAAATATATAGAAATCTATTAATTTCCTCAAAGTATACCTTTCCTAAAATCAAAGATATTTATATACTAGGAGTTCAAACTTTTTTTGACTTATAGTGGCTAAAGCATCAAGACTATCTGTTGGTATTTTACCTTGTTTATTTGTTGCATTCGCTGCATTAAAAGATACTCGAAATATTCAGAGAGCCGGTTGAAACAATGCTTCTAAAGTGAAAACATATTAGACAAAACGTATTACAATATGTAACAAAAAAAAATGATGATTATTTATCCATTTTTCAATAATGTTTATAAAAATTTTTTTTTACATTGTGAGATCGTGTCCGATCCTCGAAAGTGATTATTTATTTATTTAATGCCAATAATGTTAATACAATTTTTTCCAATTTAATTATACTAAATCGTAACAACAATTTCCGTGAACGTATATTTATGCTTTACTCTCAAAATTATCTTTCACTATCGTTAAACAATTCCTTGTTAAGCAATACTAAACAATATCTTCTTTAGATTTCACATTATATCCTTATCATGTTTCTTGGTGGGTACCCTTCTTAACTGTTACTCCCTACTCAAGTCAGGTACGTTTCCCAAAACTTCACTAAATAAAATTTATTAAATATTACCTTATTAAAAGAAAAGAAAAAAAAGATAAATATAAAATAATTATGGATGGGATTAGTATGAATTCATTGTTAGAGATGGATTTATTATCATTTCGAGAATATAAAATTCGAAGACAACAACAAGGTCAAGGCCAAGGATAAGGACAGTTTGTTATTTATTAAATAATTATTATGATAATTATTGTAATATGATATGATTATTTGCGATGATACAAAATTACAACGTTATTTGTACATTCAATCATTAAGTTCTCTGATTTCCTAAAACCCCTAATTTGTTCTAATTAAATGTATTCCTTAAACATTATTTGAGCCTTTTGTGTAGAATTATTTCTAAAGTGATCAAATTCATTTAAATTCCTTTGTTTAAATAGAATCTAAGAATTAAAATTTAAAATTCATTTCCGTGAGTAAATTATTTTATCAATGATTGAGTAACAATATCAAATTGGAATTCTTGATCAGTTTTCCGATTTTCTTTTTGTGCAACTTTTGTAATAGTAAATCATTTCCAATCTATTATTATTATTTTCCGTTAATATTAAAACCAGTTAAATATATAAATAATCAGCCAAAAAACTGAGGTACACTTTGTTTGGTTTTGCCGCAGTTTTGCCTCTATTTAGTTTCACCCTTCTATATTTCCGTTAAAAAAAAGAAATTTACCCGTAAATTTTGCCGCGACATATTCAATTGTTCGTTTTATTCATCTATTCGTTTATTTGTTTTATTTGTTTTATTAGTTTATTGGTTTTATTCTAATAGAAACTCTAAGTTGAGCAGGCTCGAGTTAAACTTGAACTTTCAAGTTCAAGAAAATAGGCCCTTAAATTGTTTTTTAGGTAATGTGCATAAACGAAATAAAAATGGTAGGATTAATTATTTATTACCTAAAAAAAATTATATATATAATAATAACATCAAACCCAAGCTCGGCTCATATGAAGCTTTGAGTGTGAAGAAGATAATAGAATAGATCAAAGTGATCAAAGAATAGTAATACTTGTCAATGATTTACATGCAATTTTCTGATGGGAAATATCTGAAACAAATAGAGACGATATTAATATTGGTATTAGTTCTACAATCCGTCATCGAGACAACTTAAAAAAAATTTACTGGTTTCAGGGCTATTTGTTTGTAATTTATATGTTACATATATATAAATTTCCAAATTTGAAAACATTTAAAAATTTATCGGAAATTTTTAAAAGCTAATAACTCCGGAACTAACGATTTTAAACATTATCTCGTCGATAGATTCTAAAACTAGTCAATAGCCATTAAATATCATTTCTATTTTTTTCAGCCAAGCATTCAATATCTCCTTATCTAGCTTTAAAGTTATCTGATGTGTTAGTGTTCCGTACCGTACTCATAAATAATAATAGTAATAGTATAGTAATTATGCAAACTTTTAATTACCAGTTACTATTTATTACTTATAAACAGCATCTATTTTTATCGGAAAAAGAGTAAATACTTGCAGGTTATTATTATGCAAAACTCCTAGATTTATTTGTTCTCGTTAAAGAATTAGAAAATAGAACCATAAGGCTATTGGGATTTGATTAGTCGGTCTTTATTTATTCTTTATAGTGATTTTATTAGATTTAGAAAAATGCAATTGATTAATAAATTTTTCTTATGTAATACCCTTGGCATTGGTACTACGGTTTCTATTCGAATAAAACAAATAAATTGAATAAACGAACAATTCAATATAGTAATATTAATAGTAGTAGTATATGCACATTGATAATCCAAAAAGAATTTCCTTTATTCATAGTCTTCATAGCGATAATAATAATAGTAGTAGCAGCAGAAGTAATTGACATTTTCCTTTTCCTTTTCTTTAGTCAATTAATAATAGTAGTAACTGGTTTTTTCTCTTTAGTGATGATAACAATAGTGGTAGATGTAATTTATTTGTTTTTTTTTTTTTCCTACTGTATAGCAAAATAATCATAAGTAGGGTTTCTATTTGAATAAAATGAATAAACGAATAAATTTTTTAATTTGTATTACGAACTCAAAATTCTAACCTCATTAATTTTCTCTATTTTCTATCAATAATAAATAAATTTTCCAGATGGAAATGAGATTGGATCCCATTTATACATTCGTTCATTCGTGTAGCTTTATTTATTTATATATATAATGCGAAAGAACGAAATAATTTGGATAATAATTTCTGCCTCTATTTTTTATAGCAAGGCTCTAAAATATTAATTAAAGATTTACAAATAATTGCAACTTAAAAATCATGTTTCCATTAAAAAATTTAAGGGGAATTATTCGTACAAACAGATTATTAAATATATCTTTAATAATCAACGAAACAACAAAAGGCATCAAAGTAAGTTTTACATATATATCTTTCAAAATTAATAACAATTCCTTTCTTCTTTCTTTCTTTCTTTCTTTCTTTCTTTCTTTCTTTCTATATAACTGTTAATTTCTCTTCCAAATATTGATATAATTAAAGTCGTCATCACGTACATTTGCTACTACTACTGCCACACAAACATCATCAAAGGTATATATACATATATATATCATAGAGTCAGTCATCGCTATTTATACATGTTTACTAATTAACAATTATTTATATGTAGGTAACGCATGCTGATTCGGAAACACATCCAGATACCGCAAAAATACTAGAGAGACAATCCAATTACTTCATCAACACATATAATCGCCCACCGATTATTTTCTCGAGAGGAAAAGGATGTTTTATATATGATTTGGCAGACCGTGAATATTTAGATTTCTCGTCTGGTATAGCAACTAACGCTTTCGGTCACGCGGATGAAGAAGTTGCTAGTGTGTTATCAGAACAAGCAAGAAAACTTGTCCATACATCGAATCTATATTTTAACGAGCATGCTGGTAAATTGGCTGAATTATTAGTAAAATCAACAAAAGAAGGTGGTGGATTTGATGCGGCAAAAGTATTTTTTGCGAATACTGGTACAGAAGCTAACGAAGGAGCATTTAAATTTGTTAGAAAATGGGCAAAAGTTTCTTCTGGTAAACAAGACAAAATCGGTATAGTATCATTCACCAACGCGTTCCACGGTAGAACGTTGGGTTCGTTGTCGGCTACACACAATATAAAACAACAAATTCCATATGCACCTTTGGTGCCAGGATTTACGTTTGCGCCTTTCAATGATACAAGTAAAATTAATGAGCATGTCAATCAAAATACTTGTGCTGTTATTATTGAACCGATACAAGGTGAAGGTGGTCTTTGGGTTGCTACTCAAGAATTTTTAGAAGCTTTAAGAAAAAGATGTGATGAAGTTGGAGCTTTGTTGATTTACGATGAGGTTCAGGTAATTGATTAATTCTTCCCGATGGGTGCAAATTACATTTCACATGTCAAAAATGTCAAATAAATATCAAATGATAATATAAATATTTTGGTTATTTTTTTAAAAAATAGTGTGGACTTGGCCGTACTGGTAAATTTTGGGCGCATCAAAGATTTCCAAAATCATGTCATCCAGATATTTTAACAATGGCGAAACCTTTAGCAAATGGATACCCAATTGGTGCAGTCATGACAACTCAACGTGTGGCCGATAGTATTGAAGTTGGTAAATATCATAAACATTTATATATCAACACTAAATGTATATGATTAAATATTATATATCTTTTATTCATTCACTTCCTCCTCTTATTACCAAAAAATCAGGTGATCATGGTTCAACATTTGGAGGAGGTCCATTAGCCTGTAAATTAGCATTATCAGTGATAAAACGGATTAATAGACCAGAACTTTTAGCAAATGTAAACAAGGTCGGAGAATTTTTTATGAAAGAAAGTAAAGAATTGAAATCAAAATATCCATCGCTTATTAAAGAAGTACGTGGACATGGATTGATGATTGGTGTCCAATTTAACAAGGATCCAGCACCATTGTTACGATTAGCAAGAGAGAGGGGTTTATTAATTATTACATCCGGTAATCATACGATTAGATTTTTACCACCATTGATAATAAAAGAAGAAGAGGCTAAGCGTGGAATTGATATATTCAAAGATGCTCTAAAAGTTTTTGAAAAGGATCAATAAAAATTTATTTTTTTATTTATTTGTAATAAATGATGCGGACCTTATGTTGGTCATTATCTATACATGTAATTTTTTTTAAAAATAAAACAATATTTCTAAATATAATTTCACTGCATAATTATCCTAATTGAAACAGCTTTAATATTATTTTCTAAATTAAAGAAAATAAAGAATTTCTGATTTCGTCAACACAAATTTAAAAAATATCCCAAATGATAACAATTAAAAAAATTGTATTTTCTAAATCTATTTAATATTAATTATGTGAATAATATATTTGCACATAATACTCTTTGTCACATTAAATTTCAATATTAAAACAAATTCTTGATTTAGTCATCATCTAAAGTAAACGAATTTTTTTTTTACAAACTCTAAACATAGTGGACATTTGATTTCATTGGCTAAATTTTGTGACGATCTCCCTTCCAGATATCACGCAAAAATTGGCTTGAAGATCGTCACGCAAATTTGAAAAACTTAATATCGGACAGAGGGAAGGAAATTTAGTTTCAAATTGATAAAAATATAACAAATAAAAAAATTAATATAATGTTTCTTTATTGAATGTTTTAATACATAGGCTTGGTTTTTTGTTATATAGTCTAATATATTATTACTTTTCAACTTTTCATTGACTTCATCAAATCAACATTTTACCTTTGATCATGAATTGTCATCCATTATATAATA